>MU182692.1:223273-236670 GCA_016904865.1 Pissodes strobi
CTGCTGCGCTGGCCACAGGTACAGCCAATGAATTGTGTCTAGTGTTTTGGACGTTTGATATTTTTAGGGTTTTAATTATACCTCTTCCACTCTTACTAGCTGTCTGCTAGCTTACATTACAAACTTACATTACCACTTGTGAGGAGTAGTCAGTGGATACTGTTGCTGTAGCTCCAATTATACATAAACCATAGGTCTACCTTGGATAGTTGTTGAGACCTGAGTATGTGATAGTATCCTTGCTGATTTGAGAGCCAAGAGACACAGATAAGCCAAACCTATATTTATTTTTATTCAAATTGTACGTGAACATTCTAATGTAATAATGAACTTTTTTTCTTCGGTGAATTATTAGTAATTACATTCTTATTAAATAATTTGATTCGTAAGTAAAACTACGGTTTATAGGTTCGATTCCTCTTATATTTGAAATATGCATTTGCTTACAAGAGCTTTTATATTTGCAAAACTTTGCTTTTAAGCTAGTATCGTAGCCATAAGTAATGATTTCTATATAGCAACTACTAGTTGCTATATAGAAATCATTACTGCAACTAGTTTTAATTACACGTAAAGCCTGTGTAGTTTGTATATGTTATACTGACTCAGGTAAATGTCTGAAATTACGGCTAACGATTCGTGATTACGACTTGGTTGGTTTAATTAGCTTTAAGTTTAAACATCAAAACGATTTTGCTGTGACTCTACTCGATATTATTTGTACTTTTGTACTCTGCCATGGTGTTGAAAATTTTGAAAAGTACTCGTATTCTTATCTTTTTTTAGTAGTAAAAATAATGTTAAGATATATTTTCTCATATTTTTTTCCTCAAGTGGAAACTGAAGGGGGGCGGGACGCTGTATTATTCACCAATTCATAATAATATAGAGGTACATTATGGAAACCTGTTAGTAAGTACTTATGTAAGGTTATACTAACAATATAATTAATACATTATGAAATATTATGATATTCTGAAAAGCAGTTTTTCTTTTCATTGACACAAGCTGAGCATTTTGAATGTGATCGAGATTAAATTCCAAAGGATGAACATTGCTCACAGCGTCTTCTTTCCTTTGTAAATGTAACCCAATAGGCGCCTATGTTCCCTAATCTTACGTCATCTGGAATGCTGTAGTTATATTTTCTTCTTTTTCCTGTTACTGACGTCGGTTTCGGAAAATTTTGTGGACATGATTTTGGACTATTGCTACTTCTTTCAAAAATGTTGGCAAACTAACGCTATTTGTTGAGATAATAATTATTAATATGCCCTAAACTTACACTTCGTCTAAAATCGAACACTGAGACATCTTCTGAATGCATCTTTTTGTTAACAATGTAGCTGTTTACAAACACAATATCGAGCATTCCAAAAAATATCCTTTGCCACCGTTTTTTACAACCTATATCCACACAATAGCATTGACGGTAAGGTCAAAATCGACACCATCCATATAACGATTATAATCCTTGACGACCGTGGGACAACTTACATCTGATTCGGTGCCATCTTTTTGCGTTCTACAGACGGTCGCATTTTCTATTCCATGAAAATTCGAGGCAAAACTCGGTTATCATACTATTTGTAGAAAGTTATTCCCATGTTTAATACCCGGTAATCAAAACCGCCCTTTTTCTCTTTCTTGTCTTCATGCAGATCTTTGGGAAGACCATGTCGATTACTACGAATAGTTCTACAGGCTAACGTTTTTTCAGTTTTTAGTTTTTCTGTTTCTGTTTCGCCCCAGTATATTCCTTCATCTTTCCCGTGGTATACCTCAAAGTGCTTCATGTATCCATATTGGTCGGCGATACTCTAAAGCTTGTAGCTCCTTTTTAGAGCTTTTGAGGATTGTGCTGCTTGAGACTGGATAGTTCCTTGAAAAGAATAATACCTTCATCAACTTAGAGTTCCCTAGTCCCATGGTAAAGAAGGTCAAACTTGTTAGTTAGAGATTTTATAAGCGGCCGTATTTTGAACACTTTATCTTTATTATTTTGAGTAATGAGAGTTATCGTTGATATGAAGAAGTGATAAATATGTTCGAAAACGGTTCCTTGACATTGCCGAACTTACTGTGGCAACACATCTGATGCCGATGATCAGTAGTGCTTATAGCTAGACAGACTGTGGTACCCCATGAAGGAATTTATATCAACAAAAATAAACAATAATAGCTTTATGTCTTTGTGTTATGTGCAGTACAGAATATCCGTCACAGCAGATGAACCCAGCATGAGAAGAAAATAATCGGTTAATGTCTGGCATTGCAAAAAATGTTCTTCTATGGTGCCTCCAGAAAGATAATATTCAGGAATAACAGTATCTATATCTTTCTTCTTTCATTTCCTATCGACTAATACTTTCTTGAACATATTTGTAGGTAAATTGCTTTCAATTTCCTCTATTTCTTCTCTAGGATCTTCCAGGATCTCTGTATTTTGGTTCAGTGTAATTTCTGCTACATCTTCACTTTCCCCTTCATTTGTTTGAAAATTATTGTTAATAGGCATGTTTTTCAGTTCATAAACCGCTTGTTCCGAAGCTGCTAAGAGGTTCATCATTTAAAAATCTTTTATGTATCCAAAAACTTGCCATGGTAAAACCTGAAAAGATGTGCAATATTTACTACCGTTATAAGAACCACTAGAGGCCAAAGTTACTGAAAATTGATATTATTACCTACAGATATAAATACGAATTTGGTAATATGGTCCCTGAGATAAAAAGGAATTTTTATAGAAGACTATATGATCTATTTATATTGCAAACATTGGATAAGCATTTTGACTTTACATAATACTACAAAAAATTACACAATTGTTGTCCAAAACTTACGTAAAAAGCAGGCATAAATAGACGAGTTTGCACTAACGGTATAACCTCAACGCACAAGGACTAATTTATTTGTGTTAAAAATGCCGCTTCGCGTATCTAGTGGATAGGCTGCAGCGATGATGGCAGTAAAGTGTACTTAAAAGTCCCATCAGCACCCAATCACCTTTTGCTTTGAAATGTAGCTTTAAAGCTGATTAAAATCAGATGGGACTTAGAGGTCCCGTGGGAACACAAAGGGTTAAAATGAAAATCAAGGACAGGTAGAGTTGTCCAAATGATTAAATGTATTTTGGGTTACCTTCCAAGTAAATAGTTGATTTTGTATTTAAATGAAACAGTTGTTATTTTGGGTAGATCTGGGACTGGTAATTATTGTGTTAATTTCATTTAGAATAAGTTCTCTTCAAACCTAGAGCTATTTATGAATGCTTTTTCAGAGATCTCGTTAAGTTCAGTTATCGTTGATTAAAATGTTGATGTAGCCGGCGGTTACACTCGATACTTGAACTTCTTTGCGATATTTCACATCTGAGCTCAAATTACAATAAGTAATGAAACAATCTTTGTATTCCATGCAAAAATTTTAATCCAAAAGAACTTCTATAAATAGCGTAACAAAACGCTTTCGGCCTAAGCCATCATCAGTGTTACCTGAAAAGTAAGTAAAAGAAGCCCCCCCCCCCCCCCCCATTAGTGGAGAGACAAAGACTGGTGTTGAATTTTTTGGTAATGAAAATGATGAACAGCGATGTTCGGTTTACAAATTTGTTGGAATTTTAAAGGGTTTAATTAAAGGTATAAATTAAGATTGATGATTTTTTTGTGAGTAAAATGCAAGGAAAATGGTCGACTTCTTTGACTTACTTGTCAGTGGAAAAGGACATATCCATGAAGACAAACGAACAACACAAATCGACATTGGTCACAATTAAATTTCACAAACTGTACGTGTGAACGTCACATTTTTGAGAGAATGGTTCGCATAATTTAGTTTAAAATCTTTAATTAAAACAAAAGCGAGGTAGCTAGAACCACGCTTTTGGGTGACACGTCAAATGTGTCGCTGCTGACAGTCTTGACAAGCAGACTGATGACGCAGGAAGACATAAGCCAAGAAACGGCGGTAATTTTAAATTTAAAATTTTTTTTAAAATGTCAAATGTTAAGTTAGGAGATAAAAATAAATATAGGTGCTGTAATTGTCTATAGTAATCCTAAAGTACAACAAGGCTGCCACTATGCCAGATGAGAGCAAGCAAATGCCATGATCTGTATTAAGTAACCCAATATGCAAATGAAATTCTGTTGACTGCTTCAGTGATGGCTTGAAAGTTGTTTTGGAGAGGAAAAAAGTACTTAATCAAGTGAAAATACAGGACTAACTTAAGAGATGGCATCAGCCTGAGCTAACTCAACTACTCAACTCGAAGGGATGGAAAGGAAAGGAAGGGAGAAGACATTAGCCTAAGCTAACTCAATTCATAGAGGACTAACTTAAGAGATGACATTAGCCTGAGCTAACTCAACTTGAACAGATAGAAAAGGAAGGAAGTAAAGTCGAACTTGCCGCTGATGCAGTTCGACGGCTGAGGGGCAGAGGAGAAAAAACTTATTATCCGTGCTGTTGACATGGCATTAGCCTGAGCTAACTCAACTCGATAGGATGGAGAAAGAAGAGAAAGAGAGATTACCTTAGCCTGGGCTAATTCAACTCGAACGAATAGAAAATAAAATTAAATTAAATTACATTCAAGTAGTAAAAATTGGAAAAAATATTTGAAATTGAAAGTACTGGATCGAGCGACACTATTCCTCACATAGGTGTATGGACACAAAGTGAATTCAATCAAGAAGCCTCCTGTGTAATGGAATGTAGGACCATGAGTGTTAAGGCAATGGTTTATAAGCAGCTCGCTGTGGATCTCGATGTTCTCCATGAAATCTAACCTATTGGAAATTTTTGATGAGATGTTGTGCAGAATTTTTGAATTAGGATGAGGACTGAAACTATGGTTATGATTTCGTAAATGTTCTCCGAAAGCAGAGTTATTTCTGTTTAAATCTTCATTAATACAGATCTTTAGTGGTCTACATGTCCTACCGATGTAGGTACATTCGCAAGAATTGCATGACAACTTAAAAATACCACTTTTTGAGAGAGTATCTATGTTGGGGTTTGGAACCTTCGGCAGCATGCACTAAAAGGGAGTTTTATCTACAATACCGAAACAGAATTATTGCACTCGACGCGCGTTTCGCTAACCATGTTAGCATCATCAGGAGATGATTAAAACTCAGTCTCAAAACAATTGAACATTCGTCTATGGCTTATGTAAACCCCATAATTCCACTAAACCGAGGATTGATATGAGTAAAGGTGTAGTATCGAAAGGCACACACCGGAGAACGCCCCAAGCAAAAAGCCGGCAACCTTAAATCCAAGCCACAGCAACACGAATCCGTACGGCTTTGAAGCGACCTCTAAGATGCCTCTTCGATGGAGTTAAGCAAGAAAATCTCAAGGTACATGAAAAAACGTTTATACCCCCATGGAAAATGGCTATATGGAGAGAAAAACTCTCCAAAAGCCCAACGCTTATCAGCAACGTTTTTGAATCGTCGCTATTCCACTTCGAAACGGATGCTGGAAATAGCGTGTCTGCGCCCCCAAAGCCTAGAACGGCAACAAAAGCTAAATATACCCTCCCGATAGTCATCAGGGTAAGGTCCATCATGCACAAAAGTCTTACGCAATCTTTTCCGATCAGAAATGTCGAGTTTAACATCAACTATACTCAAAATTCGACAATAATTTATTTCACAAAACGCAATGAATCGTTAGCATTCAGACGATTACTTGACAATTATCACACGCATGCAAATACACTGGCACCACATGCCTTCGTCCTTAGGAGATTCGACGAGGCCACGACGAACATGCAAGAAATACGAAACGCCATTACAGACAAACTTGGGCTTAAAGTACATACTCCAAGTGTGCTGGCAGCTACCAAATTACGGAGTGTCGATCTGAAGAAGTGCAATGTGTTAATTGCGGTCAAAAATATCGTGCAATCAGCACCGAATGCCATCAAGATCCACCTGGGGGAACCTCGAACTAAAATGGAAGGCAACCCAGAGATACGTACAAGAATTCCTTGCATTAGAACGGGGACATAATAACGAAATTAAAAACAAGGTTACTGCAAGAAATACTGTCAGTGACCATAAACCTTATATAAGTAATGTAAATATATCAAACATAGCTAGCAACTTCAACGCCTTACAAAACGCGGTCAACAAAATAAAAAATTTAATAAATTTACAGGAGCTTACTCTTGCGCTAGAGGACTATGCAAAAGTATAAACGTATCGGGGGATAAATTGCAAATTTTGCAAGTGTCTATGCAATTCTTTACAGCTAGCATTAACAAATACCACTTCTAAACACAAATTATCAGCATATACAACAATTTTACTTCTATTATAACTAGGGTTGCCAAGTGTCCTCCTTTCGAAAGGACAGTCCTTCTTTAAAACGGTAAGTCCTCGTTTCTCCCTTGTCACACAAGGAGGACATTTTCCTTTACCACTATTGCAAAAAATATAATAAAAAATAATAATAAAATAGCAATTCAATCTAAAACCGTGTTACCACTGCTAAAAGATTTTTAGTGCTCAAATAGTAGTTTACTACAATTTCTAATTTGGCACAACGGCAACGTCCTCTGCGTGGCGTCAAATATTATTTGATGGAGTACAGTCTGCACAGTATAGATAGAGCAAAAGTACATCCACAGCACGGTCCTCTTATGGATCTTAATTAAACCAATAGGAATTCACAAAAGTAACTGTTAATGGGTGGAGCTAGATGAGCGAGGGAAAACGCAGGGCACTCCGCTCCCTTCGCTCGCTTCGGGAGCGCAACCAACTAAAACTAACCCAAGCCATGCCCAAAATCAGTTCTAATCGAGCAGAAAAAGTTACTGGCCTATGTTTTTTCATCTTTGAAATTATTTCATCAATTGCATCTAGCTCTGCCCATTAACTGTCAATTTTGTGAATTCCTATTGGTTTAGTTAAGATCCATAAGAGGGCCGTGGTGGAGATGTACTTCCGCATAGATAGATGTCTCTATTCTATTATTCTATTATATAAGCAGATCTCCTATACCTTCGGATCACCCTCAGGAGTTGCTGTTCGGATTTATATTGGACGGTTAGTTATTTAGGTAGTTTTCGCGCGTTATTTGGATGGTTTTCGCTTCCATCTAATATGTTTTTCCTCGAATTGATCTCTATTTTAAAATTTAACCCTCGATTTCACGTCTATTTTTGTTATTCATGTAAGTACACAAAATGTTTTGCTGTTAATATAATATATATATTTTATTTTTTTGGTGATTTACCTAAAAAATAACGGAAATAATTATTAAGGCAGTTTGGGCGCTGTCCCCACAAATTTTTCGTCTGCGGCGCTTTTCTTCCTATGATCATTTTTCAAAGCCACGAGCCGTCACTGTCCTCCCTTTGCTCATGAGAAACTTGGCCACCCTAATTACAACCATAGATTATCATATAACCTATACCCAATCCCATTCAATAAAGACACAACTTTCCATCCTCCTCGACAACTTTTCAAACCCAAAGTAGTTAGCGAGGGAGCGGGGTTCGTCATGTCAGTCTATGGGTCGAGCTTGAAAATACCAAGCTAATCACAAACAATCATTAGGCGAACTATAACAATAATATTATTGAAGCGACCTGACCCCAAGAATTTTTAATCGCCTTTGCAAAATTTTGATTTTAAAATCCAGAGATAGCGTAGGCTATGTATGAAAACATTTCTCCAAAGCGCGATACTTAGTTTTCTAAGAATATAACTAGAAAAGCAGAAATATGATGTAATTTATGAAAATAGATTATTGATTGATCCAAGAAATAGTAGAAAAATGGAGAAAGACAATTGACCCCGAATATGTTTTACAAAATGATCTTGTTTTGAAAAGTAAATCTAGGTTAAAATTCCCTAATTTACCAAGCCTTCTTCCCAAAAGAAAGCAGACTTAGTTTGTTAAGACTATTTCTTAATATCGAAATTGATAGAACTATCCTTCCTTGAAATGTATCACAAGTAATCACCACTCCAGCCCAAAACAAGAGTAGTTATTGATAAAATCAACTCTTGATATAGTACTGCTTTGGGGTTTTCCCAGAATCTGTAGAACGGCATAAACACCTTTTATTCTTAATCAACACTTTTACGAAATATATTTATTTTCCTCATTCCACTTAAGGCCACCTCTAAAGCAGTAAGGTGCAGCCAGCTAAAGATATACCTAAATATTTTTGGAGATACTTAAATCACACCTTGACAAATTGGAAACGAAATTCATTTGAAGTAATAGCAGTCCGAGTGGATATTTTTTCGTTAAATTCGTATGAGAAGAAGTTCCCAGGACAAGCTGTATTATTTAGTTACGGAAAATGGCTAATTTTAAATATTAGTATCTTCGCAATAAATGGCATGATGTAACATGTTATATTAGATTTGTGAGTTTCAGAGGAGAGACGGAGTGGAAGCAATTGGTATTATAAGAGGATTTGATTCTTCTAGGTCGATAGAGATTTGACATACAATAGAGATGAAAACTGATTATAAATGTTCTTATATTCCAAGTCTAGAACGGGATTTTCTCGGTATTTTCAAGAGACATTTACTTTATTTCCTCATCCATCAATGTTGAAATTAAATATCAACAGTGGATTAAAACACCAGGTTAAGATGATCTTTTATGCTGAATATGAGTGACTAAATGGAAAAAATCACTCTATATAACCAGACGCACTGCTTGCCCTAAAACTTTGCAAATTGTATTTTCCTGACACGGTAACGCTATGCGCCAACTAGCTTCGCTATCCTGTCAGTTCGAAATAATATATGTAGATCGTTATGAGCAACTTTGCTGCAACTATTGGATACAAAAGATCTCATTAGATTGAACTGAACAAGGACTTTTAAGGTCCAACGACTCCGCAACAATCTTTTAGATCTCAAAGTAAATGGTTAAGTTTAACGAATTGCCAAATATTGATTGAAGGAATCAAAGTTTAATATATAGCTTTTTACAAATCACTTTGCCTCTATTCGCTGTTGTATACAGACTTGCGTGATTGTCTAATGTAGCAATCAATTAATGTTTTGAAATATTAAAGCCTCTAAGGATATGTAAATGTGCAGCGGTAGGTCGGCCATTTGAGGTTCAAACAAATTGGGAAATTCGGTCGAATCGTATTAACAAGTCTAGGATGTCTAACTCTATTACTCCGAATTTACATGAAGTTGGGTATACTATTATTTTGATTGTTTCGGCAGCAGCTTACATACAAATGTGGCAGACTGGTTTTACTTATTGAAATACAAATTATTTCTAAACGAATTATTATGCTTTAGTTAATATAGAATCCTGATTACAAAGTCTTATGTATGTTGTGGTGGATATGAATATATAGAAACGATAAAACGATTCTGTAAACATATATTTCAAATGTTTGGTGTTCGAGATGCCATTGAATTATATGATTCAATTAAAAGAAAAATGTTTTAGAACTAATAACTAGCTCAGAATTTTGTTCGCTTTTTATTATCTTATAATTTTATTTACCTAGCTTCACATCAGATTAGATGAAACTGAGAATAAATAAAGTTAAGTTAAGAAAATATGTTAAATGTATTTAAAGACGGTACAAGTCAGATGACCCTCAAGTTGTAATTTGGAACTTGTTTTTGCTTAGACTTGGCAACAAAAAATATAAGTATATATTAACAGGAATACCAGAAATTAAATCACTTTAAAACAAAGAAAAAAAGATCAAGGTAATTCAAATGCCTAAGCCCAATTAATTCAAATCAATTGTACTTCCAAATTCTTCCCTTTTAAAACACTAATATTGAAGATAATAAATGAAACAGATAGATAGGTAAATGAAAAACGTCGGTTTATTACTGAAACAATCCATACCCGGGGCATGCATTTGCATGTCAGAAGTAAAGGCGTAGCTGTGATAGTCATAGATTATTTAATACTATTTGTTGATAGCGCTTACGCAAATGGTTGGTTGGGACCCAATACTACGTGGTGTTTGTAGTGGTTGTTATAGAGCTTGATACACGCTTCTTTCCTATTAAACTGATAATTACCTCACTTTCCTCTGTTGCTCTGAGTTTTATGCCTTACTCAGCTAATACTTTAAATCCGCCTTGAAAATAGACTGCCTTCCTAATGCTAGAAATAAAAATCGTTGGATGCCAAACAACTAATCTATTTGCCACATAATTAAAATATGCCATCTCACTCGCAGGTGGATTTTATTAATGTGGAAGAGAACACGTAACTATCACATTCGTAAAGTACCATGTACAAGTTTACCCCAGCAAAGTGAGACAGAAAGATCTTGTTATTTCAAACACTGATAGGTCAAAGTAATAAACAGGTGAATAACTAGTAAAAATTTAACCTAAGATAATTAACCCACGATATGTCTCTCACATGAAATTGCAGAAATTAAAACAAGACAGTGTAAAAGTAAAATGAAGCAGTTACAATAAATGAATAAATAAATATATGATAAGTCAAGGACACAGCAAGAAATGTAACCGTAAAATTACAATTCAATAATAACATGAGACAGAAAAAAGCAGGGACTAACCCAAACTAACCCAACTAATCCAACTACTCAAACTATCCATGCACGTACTACTCATTTACGGAGACAGACTATAACATTAGTGATGCTTAACTTTGCTGATTTTATGTCAGATATTCTGGGATCAGTAACACCCGTGTTTGGTAAAGTTACGCGATTGTAGCTGGTATAACTCATCTTTTTGGCATGCAACCAACGGGTCGAGATACGAGCTACTTGCTCTAAAATGATCTGGCAGTGTGAAGGGAACTCAACGGGCCCAGCCCTGTAATTTAAAGATCCTGGAGTCTCTACTTCTACAAATGTGTGTTTTCAATACGCGCACGATAACTGATAACTCACAGAAAATCCAGTCATTCTTTTCTGCGACAAGGGGAGCACAACGAGCCCTGCCTTCCAATTTATATATATTTTTACTTTTTTTCTTTTTACCTGAGATGCATCGTTATCGTACATTTGCCATATAAAGCCAATCGGAATGAAGTAAATAATATTCAGACAGAAAATACAATACACGTCAACAATGGGTAACAATATTGCCTGAATTCGTGCAAACGGGCCGTCATCTACTACTACCCTTTTCTATTTGGATTCGGTCCTGCATTTTATACCAGTAGTGAGAACTATGCTGCGATTACGCTTATCTCATATTTATAAAACTATAGATTATTATTATAAATATATATTATTCCTTTAAGGCTGGTGATTTTAACCTGTTATAATGTTTATAATGTAGTGCTTTTGGTGTTTCTCTTAATTTACACTAAAACAGTGTGTATTTTAGAGTATTTTATATATTTTTTTATTTTTGCATTTTTCATTTATTTTAATTTGACTTGTGTCAAATATTGTATATTTTGTGGGACCAATAAATTATGATTATTATGACTATTGTCGCATCAATAAATTATGATTATGATGATTATTTTGGCATAAATATTATGATTATTATGATTATCTTGGCATAAATAAATTACGATTATTATGATTATCTTAGATATACGTTATCACCAAGAGCTGCGCTCTCTTCTTTTGTATACCATTATTATTTTGACTATTGTGATACTAATAACCTATGATTATTTGAGTATCTTAGAGATGGGGTATCGCCAAGTTTTACATATTATTCTGTCTCACCTTAACCCGATCAATTTAATATAAACCGAAAGCATTTTAAGGTAAATCCCTGGTCAATTCTAAATTAAATAAATAAATCTAACTATACACTTGCTTTAAATCAGATGTGCTATTTTTTTCGTAAAAAGCCCTATTATAACTGTCTCCATTCTGTCTACAGGTTATTGCATCTAACGGTATTTCCCGTGCCAGATGTCTTCTTGGCAAAAAAGATTTACAACTTTAGTCTATTAGCTGGCCCTCGGGGTAATAGAAAGATAAGTCTGTTTAGTTTTGTTTCATCTAAATTTTAAATAGCAGAACAGTAGGTGAAATTATACTTTAATTAGTGATCAAGTATATGGTTATTCTTAGACCGTTACAACTGCGTACGAGATCTACCCGAACTGTTTTTTTACATTAAAAATATAGTTTCCTTGTTTTAATTTGAACATACCTCCGCTTCAAGAGTTACTTGACAAAATATATAATAAAACTTATTTTGCTCTTTTGGTTGCGGTCGAATAATTTGTGCGTCCAACTTCAGATGCCGAGTGATAATTTTTAGAAGTCGGAGCCCTATAATTCTGACGATCATTCTTCCTATCTTTCATTAGTTATTGCTGAAATTGCCAACAACAAAACAGCATCGGCTTTATTTCAAACTAACCCTAGTTATGACATCAATCATTGTCCAACAAGAAAATACAATGCAATCCCCAAAAAGGACTATCTGTGTCCTCAAAAAAACAAAATCCTGTACATGACTTTATATACTGGAAATATGTAAATATTGCAAAACATAGGGCTTGTATAGAATTTGAAGCATAAATAGTATTAGTTGTCAGGCAAAAATTGAAATGAACTAAACTTTTTTAAACGTATCCTTACAAGATCTTTCTAACTTAAAATTAACCAAATAATCAAATCTATTTCTGTGATATTTCAGAATACTTTGTATATAAAATTGAAAAAGGAACAATCAAAGAGTGTTATATTACATGTAAATTATTTCATCCAATCGCTGGAGCCTCATATTTTTTCTGAGTTAGCCATAACAAATAATCCAATAATGTATAATGGAAACCATGTATTGTAATATTTCTTTGCTAAAAAAAATATTAAAGATGATGAAAGAAGTTTCAGTAACATCTGTATTAAGAATAAGTACTTTTTGCTATTCAAACTTCAGCAGATAACAGTGACAAAGTTATCCTGATAAAATAAGAAACAATATGTAAAATGTATTATAATATTTAAAAGTAATTGTAGCCAATAATCAAAATTTACTTGCTCATATACTTCCTCAATTATTTCAACCTATGCATGCTTCTTTTTTATTATTCATGCTTTCCATAAACACTTCTTGCTTATATAACATTTCACTTGGGGACTACGCCCTTCTTAAGCTTTTATGGAACCAACATTTTTGCTTAGACTTCCTTGATGAATTTCTCGTCAGTCAGCCATTTTAGTTCATGCTCAAGCTTTCCGAAGCCTAAATTCTTTGCTGTGACTTTCTTATTTAGATAATCCGTCTTTGCAGTTTTATTAAGTCGGAGAACACATAACTTAGTAATTCTTCTTTGTAAACACAGTTATTCTTTTTTGTATATACTCTCGATACATAGTTTCAATGGCACCTGAGTTTTTCTGCTTTTCTCGATAACGATAATCATGCAGCTGCTTCATTTACTTCTGCTTTACTATATATATATATATATATATATAT
>MU182692.1:236680-250415 GCA_016904865.1 Pissodes strobi
TATATATATTGTCTATTTTTATATATACAGTTCATTAAGCTTCTAAGTATTTTTATCTGTTTACACTCTGGTTTATATTTTGTTTATTTAGATTGAGTTGCTTTCTGTTTCACTATATATTTATTATTTTCCTTTATATTTTAATCTTCTAAGTGCTTTATATATAATTAATTATTATCACTTGCATTTTATATCATAAATATTTACAATTGAGACTTTGGCTCTCACCTATTTTTTGTGATTGTTTCAGTTTCCTTTTAGTTTCTTCGTTTACTTGTGTTCTTGTTAGATATATAATTATATTTTCCGTATCCTCGTCATCTTCACTAGTTTCTCCTAATTCCTGCTCCATTGCTGCCTTTATTTTATCCTATACAACTCTGTTGTATTGCTCCATTTTAATATCTCACCGATTCTTGATGTTTTTAAATTATCATTTGAATCAGCTGTTTTCAAACTAACCCTAATTATAACATCAATGATTGTCCAAGAAGAAAACACAATTCAATCCTCAAAAAGGACTATGTGTGTCCTCAAAAAAAAATCCTGTACATAGCTGCAAATATCACAGGCCTTGTATAGAATTTGAAACAGAAATAGTATTAGTTTTCGGGCAAAAATTGGCAAAAGCTAAGTTTTTTTTTTGAAGTATCTTTCTAACTTAAAATTAACCAAATAATCAGATCTATTTCTATGATATTTCAGAACACTTTGTATATAAAATTAAAAAACGAATAACCAAAGAGTGTCTTGTTACATTTTAATTATATCGTCCAATCGCTGTCGCCCCATATTTCTGAATTAGCCATAACAAATCCAATAATGTATTTTATTATCCATTTATAAAGGAAACCATGTAATACTTATTGGGTCAAAAATATTAAAAATGCTAAAAAAAATCAGTAAGATATGTGTTAAGAATTCCAACTTCAGCAGCTGAGAGTGACAAAGTTATCCAGATCCTGTTAAAATAAGAAATAATATGTGAAATGTATTATAATATTTAAAAGTAATTGTAGCAAATAATCTAATTTTACTATAATAAGATGCAAAAGGAAGGAACAAAACATGTTTTGGGAATATCCCATGAGCATCAATCTTAATCAAGCATAACAGCAAATCCTTTAACTGACGTTTAATAATAATCAAAATTCGATATCTCTTCGAAGGTAGCCATTAAACTAACATAGTGTAAGATTAATAAGGAATCTAATATCTTAATAGCTTTAAATTAATAAAGTTTTCACATCAGATTGCCTTAATTGGCATGAATTGCCACTGAAATGACAATTCTGTTCTAACTGTCGTTGAGAAATTTTTATTACATGGTCATAACGCCGTGATAAAGTACCTTTTAAATGTTAGTAATAGTCTCGGTACAATATAGGAGAAAATTGAATATTTCGTTTTATTAAAAGCACACATTGATTAAGACTACAAATTGAAGATGTGAGTAATTTAGTTGATCATTCAAAAAAAGAATACATTAAAAAAGATAATTCCGATATTGAGGTATAATCCTTGCAGTTGATATCACATTCAAGTGTCAGTTGCATTTAAAATTTCCTTCTCTCCGAAAGTATTAAAATAAAAACTTGGCAAGATCTCTACTACAAACACGCTTACCTAACTTGTAGTTATATCGTTCTATTGGCGATCGATTTTTGTGATGACATCCTTGCCAAATCAGTAGCTTTCTTTGACTGGCATCATTTCTGACTCCTCTTCTGGATATGCCTACGGTGCTTTTAAACACAACCACCAAAACTCTGCTACTGCCTGATTTTCCGTCTTGAGTTTTAGTGAATAATCGGAATCTATAGGTTGTTGATATTCTTAAAAGCCTAATTTTGGGGACTTATCATTTATAATAAAAGGATTTTTCATCCAATCATACTTTTCCAGGCTGGTACCCAATTCAGTAGGAGAGTACTGTGTCACCGAGCTACACAGGTTTCTAAGATGATGAGCAATGTCCTTGACTATTTCTTGAGGCAATTCTGTTATATTCATCTTTTCACAAAACTTTTTTAATGTGGGAAAACAGTCAAACTCCCCACTTTCAATGCTACTTAGCCAAAATTGTAATTTTCTTTTGATCTTATTTTATCATTTCCTTTGAAGTCATAAATTAACTTCATTAAGTTTAGAAAATATTTCTGTTAAATAGGTAAGTCGAAAGAACCAGTTTGTGTGAGTTAATATATTATTTTGTAAATGAAAATGTATTTCTAGTAGAAAATCGTGAACTGTAGCTCGTATTTCGAAAAATCGAAGTAGTATTTTACCCCGAGGTAACCATCGAACTGTATGAAGTAGTAAATAATTATAAAGGCTTCCCATATCATCGTACAATATTTTAAAAAGTCGCATGTTTTATGGTCGAGTCTTGATGAAGTTTATTATTTAAACCGACTCTTCGAGGACAGCTTTTGTTGACACTTGCATTTTTTAACGGCAAATGCCTGATGCAGTGACAACTGCTACAATTTTTTGCTGACCCTTGAAACTGCTCTTTCAGTTTTTCACACCATAGCTTTGGCTCCATCACTGCAAACATTAATACAGTTGTCTCATGGGATATCATTTTTAATAAAACATTTGTCAACCAAGTTGAAAATTTCGGCCCCAGTAGTATTTCCATGGTTTGTGGTTTAATTTAAACGATTTTTATTGAAGTAAAACTCTCTATAATACAGCTAAATCTGCTTACATTAACTTCAAATTCAATATACCTGTTCCTCTTGATAATAAGATTCCGTGATATGGACTTTCAAAATATTAAACTGCTTATAAACAAGAGCAAACTGGTCCCATTGTAATTTTATTGCAAATAAGTGATTTACACAAACAGACCAAAATAGAAAAATAGGTAAATTTTAAAAATTACTTTCTTTTCTTTAAGGCTCTCCGTAGTTCATATTTTACTTGCTAATCGAAACATTGTGCATTCTTTAAAAATAAAGGTAATAAAAGTTTCAAATTAAAATTATCTTAAAATAATATTATTGAAGGAAGTAGGTCTCGTAAATTCAAAAGTCGTATGTAAATTATTATTGATAATCAAGTTTGCAAAGTGATCGCGTGGAATGCTCGCAGAAACAGGGTAACTAGTAAGATTTTATCTGGCACAACAATAAATCAAGTCGCGTATTCTGCAAGAGAACTCAGATAAAACCATTTGGAGCCACGTCTGAAACACCTAAGGCTATCCTTGCGTCGGAATTTCTGTCCCTAGCTGTACAATTTTATTTATTCTGGAATATTTTTGGTACGTTACGGAGCGGTGGTATTTGCCCTTTAAATTAAACCAAGACGACCGACGTAACGATTTTTCCTAAGCTCCTGCTCCACGAAACGAATTTTACCGGTAGTCACTTCGAGCAAACCTTTAAGATTAATTACAGCTATATATACGGGGACATCTTCATAATTTCAAGCTTATTAGTTTTATCACATTGGAGAAGTTTAAATTAAGAAGGATTGCCTTCCTCTCAGTTCTTTATTGTCATTTTTTTCACAGTTTGAGAATAAAAGCCTAATTTTCAAGTGACGATCACTATTAGAAAATGTCTGCTAATATTTTACGACAATTATTTTAATAATTGCTATGCTATCAATAATACATCATTTATTCTCCTGCAACTTTGGGAAACTGGAAAGCATAAGATTATTAAAATTAACATGGATCTAAAGAAAGCATAACCCAAACTTACTATATTTATCATGCATGAAAGCTGAACAAAAAAATGCTAATATATTTTAATTGTTACTGGATGTCGTATTATAATGAAGCGTCACTAGGAGAGTAGTATTTCTCATGTAAAATATATAGGTACGTGCCCTGAAGTTCTGCAGAGAGAAGAGCATCCTTCCTTTAAGAGAAAGATGTGTACCTATATTTACGTATATGTTTTCGATGAATAAAATATAATTAATGATAATAATAAATTAATACTTTAACCTTATGAAGGTGTGTAATGTTTAAAACCATAATTAATTTAATTTATCGTTTATGATGGTATATGAAATATTGTACTATACTGAACATGTAGAAGTTAATAAAATATCAAAACATGATGTTTATTTAATTTGTTCGTCATAATTTGCAGAGACTCATAATCTGCTTTACGGTTGTCAATTTTTCAAAGCAAGGAAAGGGAACATGTTCCCCCCCAACCTATTTAACATTTCTTGTAATCGATGCCAGAATTAGTGGATTACAAAATACAAGTCGTCGCTAGAGTTATCACCCATAATTTGCAATAAAGCGAGATAAAAGAAATAATAGGTAGGACCTTCGATTAAAAACGGAAACATATTTTTTAGAACACACAACTCAACATAAACAGCTCTAATATGTTTTCATCAAAGAAAATATCTCAAATTTAACTAAACTCTACAAAACAAATGGTAAAAAATTAAAACTTATCAGTAAAAAAGAGTTAAAATACAGTATGACTTAAAGAAGAAATATATATTTTTTCTTTTCATTATATTGTTATGTTTTTCCTTGGGTTCTAACAAAAGCACAACTTTTACTATTTTGAAATAATACTCTCTTTATTCCTTAACACTGTATAGAATTAAACACACTATACTACTCTTAAAATTTTACAGCTATAGATCTTTAAAATACAACCCTCAATGATCAACTAACTGCAAAATGTTTTTTTGCACGCTATTTATATCCAGTCAAACATATGTCGGGAATATTTCGGAAGAGATCGCAACTTCACTATTATTCTCGGGCTTGGCCGCACTATACATAAGGAAAGTAACAGAGCTGGTGCGAATCTTCTCGATAAGCGATGATTCCTGCGGAAATGACGTAGACGCGGCAAATTAGTTTTATAAGGTAGCCCAAAAACATGCAGGTGGTCGCGAGCCGTGGCAATATTTCCGAAAGAAGGTAATATGTCAATAGAGGCGAAGTAAGCAATCGTCTTTAGGGTCTTTCAAAATACGGATTTTTATAATTTGCATTTGATTTATTATCTTTTTTATTTCCAGAAAGATAAATATATAAAAATAATAAGGTATTCGACATACATCTAATATATTGTGTCAACCTTTAACGCAATACGTTTCGCTGTGCTTCACAGAATGCCTTGCAACATCGACTAGAGGGGTTCAAAATAGATAAGTAACTTTTTACACAATAAATAAATTGTAGCTTAAATCCTTGTAGCTAAGCTACTTTTAAGTGAAGTAACTGTAGGTGCTAGCTTATCTATGTTTTCTTAGCAGCTTACTTTGCTCTGCTACTTATTATATTGTCACGTTTAATGGCACCTTCACCACATGTCACATCTAATTTGCGTTACTCTTTTATTAGCTACAAGGTCCTTACTCCTCTGTTGTTGGTTAAACCGCCCTTTGTCGCTGGGTTAATACTACATAGAAAAAGTGAGTATCACTCCAAAGGAAAATATCGTAGGTTACAAAAGTAAGTATTTCGTAGAGCTCACTCGGTATTCAAAAAAGCTTTACGATAAAAGTGACCTGTAGATGTCCCATTTCATATTAATGCTTTATACCAATGCTTGCAGGTTCTATTCGAAATTCATATTAAAAAGTGTAAGCGGCTCTTTTACTGTAAATGTGTGTAATGTGGAAGTGTGAAAGTGCAAGATCTCGGTTTATGGTTTACTGCCAGAACAGGTACGTGCACTATTTGTATATAGGCGACTCGTTTACTGCCGGAACATATGCGTGGCCCCTGTAAGTGTAAACTGCCTTGGTTTACTGCCGGAATAGATACGTGCACCCTGGGTGTGTAAGAGGGTGATCAGACACGTTATAACTATAATTTAGAATGCTAGAATATAATATACTCGTAGTCTGTTGACGTTCACCTACTAACGTATACAAAATATTGCTAGCATTTATACTGAGTAAAATAAAATCTGCACCGATTTTTTAGATTGATATTGTGAACTACAAAACTGTATAAATTACTAAGTAAATATCACCCTATTCTAAATTTGAACTTGAACTTGGAAAATATTATGTCAATATTTAAGACAAATTATAAACAACGCCAGCGGTCAATGCAAGCGATTATAAACCTTAACCATGCAACGATCAGCACGTTTTATTATATAAATACGCAAGCGAACCATCAGGTCGGGAGGCTTCATTTTTTACCCAAACCAGTTCCTTGCAAGTACACAGGTGCGTAAGATCCTAATCTGTAATCTTATTTCCTACCTAAACCCGAGTTTCGCTCCTCACATGTGCGTGGACTCGGGCTTCTCACCAAAGGTAGTAAAAGTAAAATATATGAAATTTGTAAAAGTTCTAGGAAATATTTGAAAGTAGAATTTATCTAGTAGTTAGAGTGCAGTATATCTGAATGGAATTATGTAAGAGCTAACCATAAATGAAAATTCTTAAAAAGCAGTGACCAAAGACCTATAAGCAATCCGAAAGTATACCTCAATAGAAGAGACATGCGCATCTTAGTAATCGGGTACAGTGTAAATTTACCAAGTCTTTCCACAACAGGTAAGATGATAATGACAAATATTTGAAAAGGTTTATTCCAAAGGGAAAGGGTCTGAAGGATTTTCTTCTATATTTTTACCATGATCAAAATCACATATGTGTTAAAATTCACTGGGTTGAGAAGCCTAATCAATCCGACTGTTATTTTTCGTGTGAAACAATTAAATTATTTAACAAATGCCCTTGACTTTTCAAAAAGTTGCTACCTTCCTAACCACCACCATTGTGGGGAGCAGCGCGGATATGGGGTCAGTTAGCACCCATCCTTGCCTGTCGGAATACTTGTTTCTTCCTAAACTCCACCATTGTGGTGTACATTGGGCATATTAGTACATTACTCACTATTTCCAGCATCTCTGAACTATCTACAGAAAATGAACAATATTCGTACTACTGTTTTAATAAGCAGAGTCCATAGATATGAATCAATGTGTCCTCTTTGGAGCATATATTTCTGCAAAAAGTTTTTCGTTGATAATATATATTTACTGAACTTGAATTTTGCTTTATTTAGTAATGTGTAACATGTACGCTAGACTAAATCTGTTGCAATGTATCGCAATTATTAGATGTAGGTATTAAAATAAGAAACTCATTGTAGTAGACTTTAAAATCTTCCAACAAGATAAGCTAAAGCAATTTCCCAATTGTCTTGAATAAGGAACGTCATCGACTTAAATAGAGTTTTATTTTACCGAAAACCATTATTTAGCCCCTACCTAAATGTCATATTAAGAAAAACATTAACGTTTTTCCTTAAGCCAATTTAAAATTGATGCCGGCAGAGAGGAAACAGAAAACTTTTTGTTTTATCTATTTCTACTTTTTACTTTCCCGAATACTTGTTTTTCTCGTACGTGTGCCTGCAATTAATTATCTGTCGACAAGGATTTTGTTCCGACAACTTTTTCGAGTTCTATTCATTTTATCGTTTATATCCAACTGTCAAACACTTTATAGACAAAGTTTTTCAAGTTATTAGAACCTGACTAGACTAGATTTCTCATTGTTTTTTTTTTGTATCTACCTGTTTATCTAAATAATATTTTTTGGTGTAACAACACGGAAAGATATAAATGTAAACTGAATTGAATTAATATTGCGTCCAGATAGGTGTATGTCTCATGATAGTTTCTGAGAGTTAATGAGAGCTACAATGATAAGAATAGATTTATAGCTTAGATTTTTTCTTTATGTACTTATTTACAGCGACTGCTATAACATTTTCAACCCTTCTGAATGATACTACCCTACTTGTGACAGCTCTCTGGAAAGCTGATCAAAAATGCTTTTCAGCAATACCAAATTGACTAGCACGAGTTTCTATAAATGCAAAAGTGTCAACTCCTCATTTACCTACAGTTAAAATATTTGTTAGGAAAGTAGTAAAAATTTATAAATATCATCCTTAAAAAATAAAATTTTTGCTAGATCTTGGCGACAATGATCTAGACAGAACTATTTTCAGTGATAAGTCTTTTTTTCCTAAATGATTATGTGAACTGTCGTTAATCCACATCTTTCAATATCTTCAAAAATCAATGTTTGGACGCGAAGACGGGGAGGCAATATTATTGAAGAAAATTTGAATGAAGATCTTCTACACGGCCAGTAAGATGGTGCAACTCCACACTATGCTGCTGTAGCGAGAGAGTGGTTGGACGAAAATTATCCAAACCAGAGGATTGAATTGAAATTATTTGTATGGGATTACATTAAATCACTAGATCCCAAAACCAAGCCGGCTTCTCTGGAAGAATTGCGTCAGTATGCCAGGAAACGTTTTTCAGAAAAAGAACCACTTAAATAAGTAAACCACTTAAAGATTTCCACTAACTTTATTTAAATATGACACGTGTTTCGACGGTAACGTCTTTTTCAAATGTGAATAGTTACACTAAAATATGCTAAAATTATATAGTTCAGCTGTTGCAGGTAAATTACAAAAAATAATCTTGACCCAGGCGCCTTATGAATAGCAAAGGAAACAGGTTAACAATTTCTAGGAAAGGTTTAATAACGGAGAAAACCCAAGATCACTTTGTTCGTTAAGTAATATATTCAATTTTTATATTTATTGATTTCCATAATTTTTACCTTTATTTTCAATATGTAAAACATTGAAATCATTATTGAAAATGTGGTTTTCATTAATTAAATGACAAGCATAGTTAGAAGTATCCTTGCCATTAATGAAACAAGATTGGTGTTCTTTAATTCTCTTTTCAAAAGGTCTACCACTTTGACCAATATAAACTTTGGAACACGAACCACAATTTAATTTATAGACACCATTTTTCTTACTTTTAGGTATAGGGGATTTGTTATTTTTAATGAAATTACTAATTTTATTGTTGGTTTTAAAGGCAATTTTGGCATTCATATTTTTATTTTTTATATACTGTGATATTTTTTGTGCTAACTTTCCTGTGTGTGTTAAAATTTGATAATTGTTAAGTTCATTATTATTAATTTTTGGGTACACCAATTCTAAAGCTTTTTTGGTATCGTAATTTTTAATTAAATTATCAACAATGTTAGCCTTATAACCATTATTCACAGCAATTCGTTTGATTATATTAATATCTTTATTGTAATTATCTTCAGACAACGGAATGTTATTTAGTCTATGTATAAAACTATTAAATGCTGCCATTTTCTGATTGTACGGATGGTTAGATGAGTTGTGAATAATTATATCCTTATAAGATGGTTTGCGATAGGTGTCAAAAGTATGTTTATTGTTTACATTTGAAATTTTGAGGTTTAAAAAATTAATAGAGTGTTCCTGTTCCAATTCTACTGTCTTTAAAACCAACAATAAAATTAGTAATTTCATTAAAAATAACAAATCCCCTACACCTAAAAGTAAGAAAAATGGTGTCTATAAATTAAATTGTGGTTCGTGTTCCAAAGTATATATTGGTCAAACTGGTAGACCTTTTGAAAAGGGAATTAAAGAACACCAGTCTTGTTTCATTAATGGCAAGGATACTTCTAACTATGCTACTCATTTAATTAATGAAAACCACATTTTCAATAATGATTTCAATGTTTTACATATTGGAAATAAAGGTAAAAAATTAAATCTGTTAGAAATTATGGAAATCAATAAATATAAAAAATTGAATATATTACTTAAGGAACAAACTGATTTTGGGTTTTCTCCGTTATTAAACCTTTCCTAGGAATTGTTAACTTGTTTCCTTTGCTATTCATAAGGCGCCTGGGTCAAGATTATTTTTTGTAATTTACCTGCAACAGCTGAACTATATAATTTTAGCATATTTTAGTGTAACTATTCACATTTGAAAAAGACGTTACCGTCGAAACACGTGTCATGTTTAAATAAAGTTAGTGGAAATCTTTAAGTGGTTTACTTATTTAAGTGGTTCTTAGTTATGGATCTCCATCAAGTAAAGGCTAATTCGATTAAAGTTTCTCAGAAAGTTAGGAAAGAATTTGAAAATCATCTTTGTTTCTGTTTAGAACAAAATGGAAATCATTTTGCGCACATAATAGTTAAAAAAAGACAAAAAGCACTTGCGTCTTTGCAAAAAATAATAAGTTTTTACGCTACAATAATGTTTGCTGCCAAATTGTGCAAAATCTAGGTGTAAAACATAATTTTGCTAAGATTTCTTTGAAAAGGATTTTTGATGAGCTTTCCAGAGAAATGTCACAAGCTGGGTGGATTCGCGTCTACCTACAGCAATTTTAAGCTTTTAGGCATACGTACCTGCTAACTTAAATATTTTTCAAAGTTGTTTTTTGTTGTTTTTTCTTGATATTGGGCATTATCTTGGGTTAGTTTTGTCTGGTTGCTCCCCCGGACCGATGCGCAGGTCCGAAGGTCGAAAATTTGCTGTAGGTAGACGCGAGTGTTGGGTAGTTCCATTTAAGATTATAAAGTGCTAAGGATGTTCTACAAAATACGTCTTTTTTATCTCCCGGGTTTCTATAGAAATGGTTTTTTTTTAATTGTCTTCTTTAGTGCAAAAAATATAACCATTGAAAGTTTTCGAATTGTTATCCTGCATATTGCAATTCCTTTGCAGTAATTTGTTCTTTCATTATTTTCCATTCTTAAAATAACTTCTTATTTCTTAAATTAAATATCATAGCTTTACTTATATTGCAAATAGATAATAGATAAAAGTCAATATATTAAAGGTCTGGCACACACTATTGACATTGTATTGTATTCATTTCAAGCCTGGCGCAAAATAACACCACCTTTGGCCGTAATAAGACCTTAAAAAGTGGTAAAACCTCGACTAGAAAGCAGTTGTTTTGCCAACTCTCCGAATATATTGTCGAATGTACTAAAACTCTTGTGAATAAGCAGTTTTCGCGTAATATTCTCAGGAATTTATGGTACTAAATCCTAGGTAGGTTGATTTATACTTTACGAGACCCCAATAAAATTTATCGAAATTGACTAAAGTACAAAAACCGACTATTAAAATTTAGAATACCTTTCTTACTATCGTTTTCGACACAGAAAGAATTCTTGTTCGTATCTTTAAATTAAAACCGTTTTTATTTACTTCGATACAAATTTATTTTTACCAATATTTTGAAGGTATTACACTACTATTTTGAGAGGGATTTTCCGTATTAGTAGCTAGCATTTCTGTGTGTAGTTTAGCTGGAATTTGCAATATTATTTCAGACATTGTTAAGTTTACACTCATGTTGAATATAATCAGCTGAGTTATTTATTATAAAATGTCAGAATATTTAATCATCGAGCAGCACTTAAATCTGAATAATTCAAATTATGTGAAATTTCTAATTGATAATAAGATATATATGGTTTATGCAGTTATCCTTAAAACACTAATTAGATCTCAGATCCCACACTATTCGTATCAACGTTCACATAGTAATATGATACTACTCATTTTTGTACAAAGGTTGTGTCTACAATTTGTTTGTAGATTAGTTGGGTATCACATGCTGTTAGATTATGCAACGAGGTGCAATAGTTCATACTCATGTTATATATTTTTGTATATGGCGTAGAATAAAGGTAAAATCAATCTGTCAATAATATGTCTTGACGTTTTTTAAAATTCTGGCAGCTTAACAAATATTTTTCGTTGATTACCGTATTTTATTATCTCCTTAACAGTTTAGTAAATCGTGTAGACATTTTGTTGTATAGGAACCTTCGAATTTGCTCACCCAGTTTCTGTCTCTGGATTGTGGCCTTTTTAAATTAGCTTTCCCACTGACTCTTATTAGAAAAAGGAAGCACTGGCTGATGCAACGCATTCGGACGTCAGCAAGAAATATACGGTAACTATCTTAGGAAATATTTTATGATGGTATTTCACCCAAACCAGTTCCTTGCAAGCACACATGTGCGTAAGGTCTTAACCTGCAATCTTGTGTCCTAGCTTAACCCGAGTTTCGCACCTCACCTAAGGTAATAAAGTGAAATCCACTATAAATTTCTCAAAGTTCTAGGGAAGACAATTCCAAAGTAGAATCTGTCAAATAGTGAGAGTGCAGTGTAAACTCTGAGTGCAAGTAAGTCAAAGTTAACCATAAATAAAACACAACTCTTATAAAACAGTGACCAAGGACCTATAAACAATTCAAAAGTATAGGTCCATCGAAGATAAATGCACACCTTAGTAATAGGGTATAGTGTAAATTTATCAAGTATTTGACCCATAGACATTGCCATTGTTTTTAACTGAAGTACCTTCTTTAGCATCTCTTCTCATCTTTCCGAATCTAAGCTACATAACCTGGACGCCATCCAAGGCGTGGCTTCACGGACTAAAGGTCCTGACAATATTGATTTATTTGTGGCTTATTTTAGCAAGTATAGAGGATTTTATGGGAGAGTAGTGAAATTAGCAAAGAGAAGACATTTGCTGGTAGACTGCAGAATTCATAAAATAGACAGAGAGAGGCACGGTCAGTGATAAATGAATTTAGAGGTAAGAGCTATGATTCGGGTTGCGCTACTGATTTATTCTAATTCTAAATATTCTAAGTTCCTGTCGAATATTTAAAAAATACATTTCTTTCAGAAATCGGAAATCAAAAATCGTCATGTTGGTCATCTGTTATTTGTAAGCCTCTTGCTGAAGCTGAGTTATTCTGCTCATCAGACATTAGCAGACGCTATTAATGATTCATTTTACTGAGGAGAGTTTCCGGAGATTTTATAGAGCGGGTTGTAGTTTTTCATTTGCATAACGGGAATGAGATCAGTAATTCTTTTAATTTTAAGCGTCCACTTTGGCCAAATAAGTTGAAACACTAGTAAAGAAGAGAATGATTTCGTTTTAAATAAAAACCATATTGTTTTATTTTTAAAGCAGTTTGGGTTTTAAAAGGAAAATAATACTAATTTTGCTATATGTGCATTGCTGGAAGATCGCTATACAAAATTGAATAACTGTCAAGTGGCAGCGGCGGTAATCTGTGATCTCACAAAAACTTTTGTCTAGGAAGATCACAGAAAGTTGTTGACTAAACTATACCTGTATGGTTTTAAAGGGATATATCTCAAATGATTTGGGTCCTATTTGTCTGATCGTTCTCAAGCAGCATTTTTAAATCATAAGATTTAAGGACATTCATCAATTGAGAGTTGTGTGGCCCAGGGGTCAGTGCGTGCACCAGTTCTACTCCTGATTCACATTAGGAACTTTGAGGATTGCTGGAAAAGTGACTCCCTTTGCTAATGATACATCAATCCTGTGGTAGATTCATGTTGCTAATACGTTGGGAGAAGTAATGAAGCTAAAGAAGTAGTGTGACTCGTCTCAAAGACCAAATATCCCGAAAACACACTTAAGTGTGTTTTAAGCAATACAGTTCTAAATAATGATCCAGTGAACTTTTAGTCATGTACTAAGCTTTTGAGATTGCAGATTGGTAGATTGAAGTTCTAAAGTAGCCCACCGAAAATTTCCTCCGAAATTTTCTAGCTCATGATGCAACGCTCGGACCCGTCAACTTTAATTTCAGGGGGTCAAATTTTTTTGGTCTAGTCATTGTCTCAGTCTTAAACTCTAAGCCCTAAAAATCTTAAATATAAACGAGTATCATGAGAGAAAATAGAGTTTAAATGTGATGTTATCGAATTCAACCAACTATTTCAATTTATTAGGAGTTCGAAATGCTCACTACCGACCTCTATACAGTACTAAGAACTTTGTCCAAAATGCTATCTAACATTAATGAGAACCCAGCATAT
>MU182692.1:265415-288147 GCA_016904865.1 Pissodes strobi
TATATATATTTAGTACCAGGGATGCAGGTTTGGTCTACATCCGATCATCTTCTATCGGATTTATATGGCAGTATACGCTCTATTGTCACCTACTGGGCTATCGTGTTATGCACCAGTATGGTTTGCGTATATAGGACTTACAGTTGCTACAAGGACGGCACTCACCTAGCCTCTCCTCTACCTATTCCTGAAGCATGTAGTTTTGAGGGCTGTATATAGACTGAAATTTCTTCGTCATCTAAGGAACAGTCAAAATCTGAAAAGGGCAGCTGATTAATGTCCGGAAATTTTAATGAGGACGGACAACATACTGTTCACCATCAGATCAAGTAGACTTCTTAGATTTCAGATAGCTGATAGGGATGCGTGGTTGAGGAGGTTCGCAACCCACGTGCGGATAACAGGATCGTCTGGTACACATACAGCTCTAAAATGGGATAGTAGTACTGGAGCGGGTGTGTATGGAGAAAACATGTATGTGATCCTTAAATGCGGGATGGGATCAGTTAAGAGCCTTCAGAGAGAAGGATATCTACATTTGCTCGGACCGCAGAGTTGCTTTGTTGGATTCTGAGTCTGATCTAATTCATTCTGCACTGATATCTGAGTGTAGGGACATCTTGAGGGTCCATAATAATAATAAAAGAGTCGATCTTTATTTATCTATTTATTTAAACTAACAATACACTACCAAACAATATAAACGTTCCAAATAGCACAATAAAAATACATCCAACTAAAACAATGCGGTGCAAATGATATAAACACTAAAGAGGACTACTGCGCTACAATACAGCAGTCTCAAACTAAAAAACGAACAAAATTCAGAATGTAATACAGAATGTAACACTAAACAGAACCATACTCTGCTTCAACTTTGGCAATATTAAAAATATCATAGTCGGAATAGAATATATTGTAGTTGCACATCATTCTGTCAACGAAGGCAGTGAGGTCATAGTCGGTGTTATGTAGAGGTTCATAAAGTAGATGCCGCTGCCTTGTACGTGTGACTGGGATAAGTAAAAGAACCAACTGCAACAATTGGTCGCAGTCAACAATGTTGTTTATAAGTTTATATGAGAAGATAAGCAGTGGATCATTGCTTCTGCATTCCAGACTCTTCATATCACACAGCATTAGCTTGGTCTTATAGGTCAGTCCAGAGGAGGAGAAACAATGTTTTTATGATAGAGACTTTACGAAACTATTTTCTGGTCACATGCGCATCTTTGAAGAGATAAAACTGAAAAATGCCAGCAAACCAAGTGACCAAGTGACAGTCATGTTTGAACTAGATGTCCAATTCGCAGTGATTATTGATGACCGCCAATGATAGGAGAGTAAAAAACTACCTCAGGCCGATAACGCATCGCTGTGGTACACAGATGGTTCAAACCTAGCGAAAGGAGCAGGATTTGGCCTTTCAGGTCCAAACTGTAAGCTTTTCAAACCGCTAGGCAAATATAACCATCTTCCAAGCGGAAGTGCTTGACATAAATATATGTGCAGAAGAGTATGGGGCATACAAGGACTTCACAGAAAGCACATCTACTTATTCTCAGAAAGCCAGACGGCCCTAAAAGCTTTAAAAGTTTTCAACTGCGTGTCAAAGATAGTCTGGGAATGTAAGTAAACACTAAAACAATTATCAGAATTGAACCAGGTAATTTTAATGTGGTTTCCTGGTCACAGAGGTATAGAGGGCAACGAAAAAGCAGACTGCCTTGCTAAAGAAAGAGCTGGAACACTATATTATGGTCCAGAGCCCTACTGTGGCCTTATGAAGAACCACATCACCGAAGAACTAAACAAATGGGAAAAAAGCCAACTGTCGTCCCACTGGAGAAACACTTCAGGATTAAGACAGGCGAAAAGGTTTATCACCATCTCTGCGAAAAGAGCAGAACAGCTCTTAGATATGAACAGAGCAGACATTAGAACTGTCTCCAGACTGCTGACTGGACACTGCCTGGTAAAATACCACCTAAAGGCAATATACATAGTTGAAGATGACGAATGCATATTTTGCGATAATGCAACTGAAACTGCAGAACATCTACTCTGCCAATGCCCAACCCAACTCTGCAAAGGCTCAAGTCCCTTGAAGGATACAGCTATCACCTCAAGAAGTGAGTCAACTACCTCCAAGAAAATAGCTTCGTTTGGAAGAAGCCTATGTCTCTTGGACAAAAATTAAGTTGTAGAGTCATGCACAAAATAACTGTAAGGGTAGCAGTGCCAGGCGGCTGAAACTAGCCGGAACGACTCCCTAGCAATCTACAACCTACAATGTATTTTGCACCTCCTTAAGTCTTTTCCTATGGGCGGCATAAAGGAAATACCAAATAACTGAGCAATATTCGAGGATGCTGCGGGCTAGACAGTTTAAAGTCATCAGTTTAGTCTCATTAATAAATTGTTACGTTTGACAAATCCAAGTAATCTAAGACGCTTGAGAATAATACATATGCCGATTAAAGGCTACATTACAATCAAATGTCACACTCAGACCATTGATAGATTCCACGGTTTCAATAAATTCATTATTTATGCTGTAAGCGCTCACAATTGAATGTGTACGTCTGTAGAAGCTAACAGCCTTGCACTTAGAAACGTTGATTCTCAAAAAGTTGAAAGAGCAGCAGGACGGGAATTTATCGAGATCAGACTGCAAACCATTCGCATAACAACGCGGTGTTATCGAACTTCAATCGTCCGCATATAAGGCGACAAACCAGCACGCGTTGACGACGCTCAGAAAGGTACGAGCCGATCCACGCTAACTACCCACTCGTGACTCCAATCTCTGAGCGTTCCCTCGTTAGAGGAGGATAGCAAACGCTGTCAAATGCCTTAGATAGATCGCGGTAAATGAAGTCAGCTTGATATCTTGCCTCGACTGAGGAAACTAAAAACTTTTGATATATTGCGGGGTTATTGGTTGAGTGTCCTTTCTGAAAACCATGCTGCTCAGAAACGATATAGTTCTTATAAATTTGAAAAATCTCCTCAGTCGGCATGGATTCCATTAGCTTAAGGAATGTTCCGGTAAACGAGGGGGCTGATCGTATGACACAACAGGTTTCCGCAATATATTCAATGAGACCTGGGCCTGTGATAGATGTGTCCTACGGTATGGCTGCTGCCATCCTTAGAAACACAATGAATGAGCGGGCCAAGGATCTATGGTGGATTACTCCCAGCCCTTTATATGGTGAGAGCTGCTGTGACTCTGAAGAATGGGGACATAAGGGCGCCTCATAGGACACTGCCGCTTGTACAGGCATTTCCCTGCTCCGGATACTAAAAGATCCGGAATGCTACCTGCTCGGAGGTTAATGAATCATCCATTTATATCCCTGTCGACTATCCAGCATTAGTTAGGTTAGAGAGGTGCACTTCGGAAACTGCGTACTGAACCCGAGAGACGTAAAAAAGATTCAGCCTTTGTTTGCGAGTTCCGGATAATAGGCCCAGTCTGCTGACCTATGTGAAGGGATCTCCCACTCGCCCTATTAATATGCATTCATTTATTATTTCATATAGTATCCATATACCTATTTAAAAGCACCATTATATTTAAATATCTTCTACAAGCCTACATATTTTTTCATCAATAAAAATAGGATGCCAGTCACTCCACTGAGTCTTTCCTTTCATTATCTAGCATTCACGCTATTTTCGAGGATATTAGCTCTCTCATCATCATCCTGGCCTTTCCGGATTCCTCGGCAGTATTCCATTCTAATTCAAATTCCAATGTTTTCTTGGCCAAAGCCTCTAAAACCTTGGTAGCTTGCTGCTTAATGTATACTTTTTCTCCGCTTGGTCATGCGCTATTTAGCAAGAACATCTTATTTAGGGATTTGGTATACAATGTGAAAAATGTGTAAACTTTCAGGCGGAATTTAAGTATTTAGGATAATAGGGTATTCTATTTAATTTAACATGAAACATTGGCGATTTTATTTGCATATACATAGTGCCACTTAGCTGAATTCATATGATTTCGAGAGGAACTTTTCCTCCCAAAAAATAGATAGATAAAAGGTAATTTATTTTAGAAGGGGTTTGCCAAAATCTCTTTTTCTAGATAATGTGTATTGTTTTTTTAATATTTTTTATAATATTTCCATTCAAATGTTAAGCAATATTTTTTGAGTACTAATAAAGGAAATAATACATGTCAACGTCAACGCGCCTATTTATACTATAATTATTTTTAAACTCTACTACTGACGGAGATACCGGAAAAAATTGTTTACACCACTCAGAAGATTTGTTGTGAATTAATAGGTACAATTAACAACAGAACTATTGTCAAACTTTCATATTTCATATACTATAAATTTTAAATTTTAGATAAAAGCATATGCAAATGTATTCATATGTTCGCTGTTATTATTATTATTATTTAACTCTTTACACATGTTCAATAAAATTAAAACGTCCCCTCTACTCTATTAACAACAATAAACGTTATTTTATTCAGAATAACAATTAAATATTTAGCGGTAAATTCAACACCCTTAGTTTTGAAGAAGGGAGCATTTGCGGTTCCACTTAATGATACATTTTTTTTAAATTGTTATAAGACGAATTTCCTTCTAATATAAATTAATTAATACTCTAAATACTTAGAAAGTGCAAACCAACCATGTATGAAATTCGACTTTAATAATTTTCCCAACAGAGTTCACTACCACGATCGATTTCTGGATTTTCACCTTCGCCGAACAGACCTTCTGAAGGGACTCAAATCTCGTTCGCCTCTGTTGCCGATGAGTTTTGTTATTTTCTGTGAATTTCATGCTTAAATGATGGTGTTACTAAAAGTATTTTGTCGAAATAAGGGATTGCTATATCAACTAGGTAAACACATCTCCAGTGCAACATCCAATTCCTCTCATTATTTTGGCAGGAAGTTTGGGCCACAAATTTAAAAGTTTGAAAAGTAGAGTAATAACTATTTTTAAAACATATGATATACCATATCTAGCTTAAACATAGAGCGTTTCTATCTACATTTAGTATGATTCAAAAAAAATTTTCACTTTATGATTCTTTGTTACTATAAAAATGCCTTACATTAGAGAAGTGTAGCTACATCAAGAACCACTCCATGGATCGCGAAATAATAGAGAATAGAATCCATGAATATTTTCTGCGGTAGGATCCTTGTAAAACATCGTTGAATAATAATACTAGGGATAATTAGTACACTGCTTTTAGATGTTTCAAAATAATTTAATGATATATTTTTCTCTCCATATGTTTCGGCTTGATGAGGCCTTTATCAAGAGTAGTTGTATACTAAAATCTAAATTGTTATACCCTTATACTAAACCGCCTGACGGTATTTTGTTTTTATTACACTGTCAATTATGGAGGTGTTTAAAGTGTTTTTTGTGACTTTTGAATTTCTAGGTACTCCAAAATGTTCAGCCTTTTGCTTTTTGTTTCGGTGTGTAAAAGTTTGACATTATTCGTATCTATAAAATGGTTATTTTCTATACAATGTTTTGCTAACCCAGAGTTTTTAATATTATGTAAAATCAATTTTTTGTGTTCTTTAATCTTATTATTTAAGTTTCGACCAGTTTCTCCTACGTATACAGCTTCACAGTTCACACAATTTATTTTGTAAATGCCAGATTTAGATTGTTTGTCAATTTTGTCTTTATTGTTTATTAGTCTTCTCCCTAGATTATTCTTATTAACCTGAATTGTTTTGACAGCCAAATTTATTTAATTTTTTTCAACAAGAACAGATGCAATAATTCACAAAGACCCTAACCAATCTTGGCAAGTAAATCTTTCTGCTTTTCATAGTCTCATCCATAGACTTTTCAGCTTTCTCCTAGACTCGTCAAGTTTCCAAAAAGAAGTATCCATTATCAAACAGATTGCAATTAATAACGGTTATAAGATCGCTTTGATTGACAAATTAATAAAGAAAAAAACAGAAGAACATTTTGACTAAACAATTTTATAACACTACATTAAAATTAGAATAGGAGCCGTTTAATCGTTTATCAAGTATATTCCGAAAATTACGGATAAAGTTTCAAAAAAATTAAATAAATTTGGCTGTAAAACAATTCAGGTTAATAAGAATAATCTAGGGAGAAGACTAATAAACAATAAAGGCAAAGTTGACAAGCAATCTAAATCTGGTGTTTACAATATAAAATGTGTGAACTGTGAAGCTGTATACGTAAGACAAATTGGTCGAAACTTAAATATTAGGATTAAAGAACACAAAAAATTGATTTTACATAATATTAAAAACTCTGGCTTAGCAGAAGATTGTATAGAAAATAACCATTTTATAGATACGAATAATGTCAAACTTTTACACACCGAAACAAAAAGCAAAAGGCTGAATTTTTTGGAGTGCCTAGAAATCCAAAAGTCACAAAAAACAGACGTTTTAAAAACGAACCACCAAATGACCTGCTCTTTAAACACCTGCTTAATTGACAGTGCAACAAAAACAAAATACCGTCAGGCGGTTTAGTAGTAGGATATAACAATTTAGATTTTAGTATACACTCTTGATAAAGGCCTCTTCAAGCCGAAACATACGTAGAGAAAAATATCTCATGAAATTATTTTGAAACATGCAATAGCAGTGTACTAATTATCCCTAGTATTAATAGAATCCATGTTGAACAATGAGGTCCATCCCCAATGCAATTTCGTCTTCTATGTCGGACACTAACACTGTGTGATGTAATTGAATTCTTCCAAGTTGAATTTCAGTATTAATTTCTCCAAATACTTCAGATGTCTCATCGATAACCGTACGTAAAACTACATTTTTCGGTATGGATAGGACTTCTACGTTATTTACTCTGTTGTACCTTACCAAAGATCCCACCGCACCAGTGTCAACAGTAATTGTAATGGCCTTTGAGTTGATCTTTCCTCCTAGGCTTTTCATGGAGACGATTCTGAGGGATTTATCATCTTTAGCCAACATCCGCTTCGCAATGTTGACTAAAAGAATTTTTCCTGATTGAGAATATCCTTACTATACTTTCCTATTGCGATATATTTAATTTCAGTTTCGTCCACAGCTTTATCCACATTATCATAACATGATTTTCATAACTACTGCGCGCTTTGCTAATCATGTGGCATCATCAGCTGACATGATTAGCGAAACGCACGTCTGGTACAAAAATTCGATTTCGGTATTGTGAATAAAATTATATTGTAGTGAAGGTTCCTAACCATAACTTAGTAATCCAAATTCCTTTGAAAGCCAAGTAGAACTATTTCTTTATGAAATCCTCTACTTTCGGTTTTTATCTAATTTGTAAAATTTAGCTTGAAGTGCTATGATTCCGTCACTTTTAGTGCTTATCTTGTAAAGCATGCATTTCCTACATGGTCATAGCTAGAGGCAAGGCAGGGCCTTGCTGCTATGTCTGGCATAATGTTTGCTTTATCTGAAGCATTTGGCAATATTAATTTGCTAAGTGTAGCTTAAGAACCAATGTCAGTAAACTTTCGACATAGAATATTTTCGTCGTATTTTACGTTAAAGAGTTTCACGAGCTGTTGCAAGAATTTTGGAGTACACAAACACATTTTTTTTCTTTATTAATTTTAAATATCTCAAATAAGTCCCATAATTCCCATGTAAAGTAAGCAACAAAATAATGAAAATTGTTAAGATTTCATGACTAAAATATTCTTAAAGTGAAACTTCTTTACGCACGCCGAACCTGGAAAGTAAGTTGATGAATGCATTAGGAAAACGTTACGTATAAGTAATATGGCGAGGCGAACGAAATTAGAAAAGGAGATATAGCGTTAGCAAAGATAGAAATATGAAGAGTTATGCGTTTTTTACCTAATACACAGTGCATGCCTGTAGGCTATTGTCCGTTTTTCCATAGTGTGGATGAAGGTTCACTTCTGACGTGTGGTCCACGAGTATACTAAAACTTTTTTATGTGAAATGTCTATAGGGGAGCTGTACCTGTAGAGTAAGCTGCTCAACTTGTTACGAAATGGTTGGCACGGGAATAAAATGTATTATACGGCACGCGCACACAAACGCAAACATTAAAGATTCTGTGATACGGCAAGGTGACGGAAAGTATACCGCCATCCGCAGTTTTGCTTCGGCCAGTCCATATTCAAACCAAGCATTGAGTAGCCATCTTTTATTTTGGTCTTTTCCACGTCATCGGCGCCTTTTACTGACAAGGCTCGATCATTTAACATAAAACATGTGGTATAGGCTATTTTCCTGGGCTCCATTTCTGTTTTGTGCGTATCACGTTTCACTTCTGGTTTATGGTCCAAAGCACACTCAATTTCTGCATATCATTATTTTTCTTATATTGTATACCCAAATTTGTTGTTTTTTAGATAATTGTTTCAAAAGAATAAGGGTTTTATTTAAAAAATTAGGGTTTTTCAATAAACGACATCTTCGAATTTCCTCACCCTCCAGCATTTTTTTTTCTTATTTTTGAAGGATTTTATACATGGTGAGAAAAATATATGGGTTCACTACTGTACTTTAAATTTTTTACAATATTTTAAAAGCACTTTTATTAACTTTCCGAACATTTTTTTAATTTTTTTTTAATCTTTTTTTTCTTATTGGGATTTATAATACTTTAATTAACTGTCCGAATAATCTTTTGTTTTTTTTTATTAATTTTGTGTTCTTATTTCGTTTTATAATACTTTTATTAACTCTCCGAGCATTTTTTTAGGTTCCTTTCACTATTTTCCCATTTTTTTTTTAATTTTATTTTTTTTTCATAAAGCATTTTTTTACTTCCCATTTTTGCTATCCCCGATCTCGTAACTGAACTCCTTCGCTTTTTTTTTGTGCCGAAAGCCGCGTTTCTCTCCAGAAGCCTCATTTTACCCCGGCTACAAGTACCTGAAAATTTCAACCCTCTAGCTTTAGCAATTAAAGGGGCGTTTCACTTTGATAAGCGTTTAATTTTTTTCTGACTTTATACCCTCGCTAAAGAAGCTTCACCGCTAAAGAAGTTTCACTTCAAAAATAATTAAAGTTTGCATTTAAGAAAATAAAATTGATAATGACCTCTTGAAGACGAAACGTCGGATTCCAAACTGAATACTCCTATTGGATAGAATGGAAAAGTGACAATGCAAAAGTGCAATTCAATTTGAAATCCGTAATAAAAGGAATTTTAAAATTTTAGTTTTTTTTTCAAGCCGGGGCCGCACATGCGGCATTCGAGGCACTCTGAGAAAGGGTTTGCCGAACTGCGATCAATGCGTATGGGAAGTTTGCAGTTTGGCAAATCGTTCGGCAACTCGCTCGTCTTTTCCCGCGCGGTGTCGGTAAATTTGCATGCAACAAAGAGGATGAGCGCTCGTCTCGCTGTTGTTCGTGGAGATATCCACACGTCCAGATATTTGTAGTTCGCCTTTAACAACGTTTGGAGACTGTGAGAGTGAAGCTTTGTTTCACCTTTCACATAGTAAGCAAGTGATATTTTGTATTGTGGCACTTTTGCGTAGATTGAATATTGTTTAGATACATACATATTCATTATTTAAGTATGTAGGTACTTTTCTTTATGCAGCATATTTTTACTTTACTTTTATTAACCTGAAATCCAGCAGGTATCTAGGATTTTGTTTCGAGGGGAGTCTGACCATTTGCGGGATAGTACTCTCTCAGGCCTAGAGCCATAAAGACCCGCCGCATAACACGACAAAAGCAGCCACAGCAATTGTCACAGAATCATCGCTATTCATGTTTATTTTCAAATTAAACCTTTCTGGCGAACATTCAGCGTTTCCCGCTTTTTCGATGGGAATTCAGCAATGCCCGCATGTTTGGATGAAAAAGCAAACTCCGTTTGGCTAGATTCGGTAGTTGGCGAACATTCGCAGTTCGCCGACTGCCGCATGTACGGCCCTGGCTTTAGATATTTCCGGAAATACTCGGAATTCCCAAACTTCCTAAACGGCATATTGTCAGGCACCCAAATGCGCAATTTTGCCTTAATTTGACCGCCACTGTATCTCTTACAGTTTTCGCGATCCCCATACATAGACTCGAATTCGAGCCATCCTGTACATGCTATACCGAAGGAAATAGAAAACTTCCTATAAATAACTTTAGTTATATCTACACAAAATTATGTTATCTTTATAAGCGTCATATATCATCAGATTCTAACATTGAAATAAATGTGTCGGTCCTAAGCGCATGAATTTATATGTGGTCCTTAATAAACAAGTTCGTTTGAAGTTGAAACTCTCTGATATAGTTTATCAAACCCAGATTATGTTTTATAAAGTGGAATATGTGAGTTTACATTAATATCAAGAAAACACCAGAAACCTTTTTAGCATTCAGATGAGCCTGCTTCACTTTCCTTTTTCTTGCCTTTGAAATTTATTTTATATCATAATAGGATTTATTATCGCGGGAAGAAGAAGGGCGACATGTATTAAAGATAAAAGTCACGCTCTACCAAAATCGAACCCTTTTGCATTCCAAATGAACTCGCCCTCATTTACTTATAGCAAATTTAAGTTTCTGGTAGAAATATATAATTCCACTATGGCTCATCCTCTTATGTTTTATTAAAAATGGAGAATATATAAAATAAAAATAATTTTCCCGCCCCATTCGTTGTGTAACAATATTTTAGTTAATGTCGATTTTCACTTGCTTTTGTAAGTACAACTTCCCATAATATATTTTTTTAGCAAAAAGGAGACAAGCCACATTTTTTCAAAACAAGTCAATTTTTTTCAAATTTTAACTTTATTTTTGGAGTATTTATACTTTTCTTTATAATACGTACCCTTTTACGAGTCATGTCAAATTCGGGGGCATGTTATTGTAAAAACGTGATTTCAGGATTTGATTAAATACTTCAAAGTCAGTTTTTTCCAAATAAACTTTTTGTTGCATATCCCCTTATTCCCCGAGGTCTTCATTTTAGAAAATATGCCACTTAAACTTTTACAAATTGCCTAATAATAAGATGGAGCACTTGCACATAATATCGTCTCAATTAGAAACTATCTGGATAAAAAAAATTTATCCAATTTTGATGGATAGCAATATTCCCAATTTTACTTTTTCGTACACTTTTTTATTTATTTTGGCCTACTCGATAATAAAATTATTATAAAAGGAAAAATTAGGGTAGAAATATATGCGTAATATAAATTATTACCACCTTGATTGGCTGGGGATTATGTATTCAAGGGAATGGCAATAACTTCCATCAACTCCGCGAATATTAGCAATAAAATTATATTTTTGAAGCGAATACTTTTTTAACACACTCTTTCTTGGGTAGTGAATAAGACTGAGACGTCACGCTCGGATACGTCGACTTCAGCCAAGCGAGAGAGACAAAGTCAGCAGAGTGCTTTCAGTTAGTAAAAATCTATTTTTTCATCCTTTTTTTTCTTGAAAACGGCAGCAAGTGAAGATTTGGCATTTGGTACGTTTTTAGGCCACAGATCAGATTTTTCTCTTACGAGTTATTACGTCAAAGCTGCGATTTTTAAAACTTCGCTTTGATACATGGTAACTGTCGAAAATTTTCTGGACATGTACCTTCTGACGGTCTTCTGAACCGTACTAAAATTGGTAAGAATCCGAAAATGGCGAGTGTTTTTAGGGCGTGTATATTTTTAAAAAAGGGGTCACTTTGAGTAGTTCTAGCGCCGAAAAACTCCCGAGGTTCAGAAAACTAAGACCTAATTTTCGGTACTCGGGCCACCGAACAGATATAGCAATAAAGCCGAGCACTATAACCTCTGAGAGGCCTGACCGGCGATAGGCGGGAGGATTTATACCTGGTTTATACCTTCTTATAATAAAATATAAATACTCTAGTAAATAAAACAAATGTTATTATAATAAGTAATCTATTGATAAGTATTTAATTATAACAACATAATTGTTTATTTGCCATGGCCAATCTTTATAACACGTCTAGGTTGAAGGAAATCTCAGCTTACTTGGACAATATTTATTAAATATTCGAATTAAAACTCCAACGTTTCGACACTGATCAGTGTCATCCTCAGGGCTAAAAATCAAAGGACGGTCATACGTAATTTTCTATACACTCAGAATTTAAAATAACCATCTGTCTAACAGGATAAAGCTGAAAAATTTACAAACAACTATACAATTACACTGATAGGAAGTTGAACAATCTGAAGTATTATAAAATTTTTTAAACTAACTGAACGATGTAAATGGGACGTAAAAACACACAAACAGGGAGAACGAAACAAAACGTACCTGGATTACTACGAGTTACAATTCTGACGAGCGATCATTAAGAATGAATCTCATGAAGTCGCAATGCTGTATCGATACCTACTAAATCGCAGTATCGTATATTGCGAGTGCAAATCTAGATTGTATCCCCACCCATTCACCAACATCACACTATCCAGTATATTGAAAATTACTAATTATGTTATGATAAATGATGTTAAGATTTTGTGTATCTGTATTTAAATTAATATTATATTTTGTATTGTGAATATTGCATATTTCTAAGAAAATTCTCTTTTTAAAATTGGTCTCTGAGTCCACCACTTTAATTTCATTGAACTTAAAATTATGCCCTTCTTGAAAATGATGTTGTAGTATAACGTACCCGGGTCGATTCAACATAGTTGAATCAGATAAGTAAAATTGTGCTTTGTCTTTATTTTGCCAATGATCGTCAAATTAGATTAAAAAGAAAACCAAGCCCTACGTTGTGTTATTATTATATCTTACACAATTTTAATTATTCGGATTGCGCTTCGATCAAACACAATTAGGGAAATTTGAGGGAAAGGTGCGTCATGTAAATCAAACCACAGATTCCTAATTCGCCTAATTTATTAAAGAAAAGCGTGCCGGACTCAGCCTGGAATTCACGAAGGGAAAGAGTACGGCAGAGAAACCCTCGATCTAAATTCCTAAACCGAATTATGCTGTATAATCTATTAGTATTATAATTAATTAAATTACTGTCTCCCGTACCACAATTCGTAGTTCCACACTTGTAACAATACATTTAAAACTTAAGAGGTTTTTGTTAGTTAAACAGACGCCGTTGGTAGGTACTGAGGTCCTGGATTACGGAGGCTACCCAGCTATTTAGTTGCAAATATGGGACAATACCATAGTATAGTTTTATACTTATCTCTAGAATGATCATTATATTTATAACTAGGATATTCTCCCGTCAGGGTAGGAAATGGTTAGTATAGATTCATCAAGGCTCTTGTGTACTCTCTCAGTCATTCTAATGTTAAAACCCTAGCACGAAATGACAGCAAATAATACATTTTATGTTTTCACTTAAAGCAGTGTGGTTCACAGTATAACACGATTTCATTAAATATATACACAGGTTATGTAATCAAATATGTATTATCCATGAAAATAGAAGAAATATTTATGCAAATTATGTTTATAACAATATCCAAATATATACACATGTTATGCCATCAAATATGAATTATCCATGAAGGTAAAGAAATATTTATGCAAATAATCTTAATAACAATATCAAAATATATACACATGTTATGCCATCCAATATGAATTATCCATGAAGATAAAGAAATATTTATGTAAATAATGTTAATAACAATATCAAAATATATACACATGTTATGCCATCAAATATTAATTATCAATGAAAATAAAGAAATATAATGGTACAAATTATGTTAATGACAATATTATAAGTTTCATTTTACCGACTTGTAATGACATATTGCAACACAGAAGCAAAACAATTCACCAAAATAAACCGTACACTCCGCTGGCTTCTGACTCTCTATATCTCGTTCTCGAGCAATACCTTTCGGATATCCTCCAAAAAACCTCGCAAAAACTAGACTTGAATTTATGACTTGATTTATCTTTTACGTGTATAAAGGGTGTCTCAAAATATATACATATATAGGGTGTCTCAAAAATGAATGTATCAGGTCTAATGAAATAATATTTTAAAGAGGTGGGTTATCTCAATGTTTAGCCAATCCAGTTCTGTAGGTAACATTACAATCGCGTTTATTCTGAGGACCTTTTCTTTAAATATTGTTTCGTTTGTCCAATATAACTGTAGTGACAACCACCACAGGGTATCTGTGTAACTTTAAAAGCAATTTGGAAACAACACATTCTACAGTAAATAAAACAAATGTGACTGTACCTAATTTTAATAACAAATGCAATCTAATGGGGAAAAAGCTAAACATAAAAACGCGGATGCGGGAAAATTATTCCGAGTCGGATGATGATGATCACCATCAACGTTAATAATCAGAGGCTCTATTTGGGTTTCAATCATAGTATCCATGGTCCACATACTTGCTTCCACTTTTAGCACATGGCCAACAGCATTCTTCCAATTTTTAGTATCAACATTGTGGACTGCTTCATTAGAAAGAGTTTTCACATCTGCAATTTTGTAGGTTGTATTTTTTTGGTCCACTTCTCCTTTAATTTGTGCCCATACCAACTCAATAGGATTTAATTCGCAGTGATACGGAGGTTATCTTTGGATTGTTCTATTGCAATCTCTGGCCATTTCATCAATAACGATCTTGTGACAACTTTCTTTTACGCCTTTACCATATCCTCTTCAAAGCTTATATTTTTCTTAGTTAGCCAAGATTGTATATCAGCTTTTTTCATACGCGATGTCGATTTTTTATCAATTTTCCTAGAATGGTAAGATGCATTGTCCATTACTACGACACAATTTTCTTCCAAACGGCGAAAATATCAATATATAATATTATAAGTCGTTGTCATTTTCCTGTACGATTCTTCAGACCTGTAGATAGGCCATTTACGAAAGTTTGCCTCGCCGTAGTGACAGTTTCGTCGCTCCATACTTTTGGAGTGACTTGACCAGCATTAATCCAGGTTTCGTCCAGATAATAAATCTTTTTTTTCAACTCTCCCTTATGGCTCGGATATTCTATAAATAGAGTCGCCTCCAGCTCACAATTTCATCTTTTTCCTTTAGCATGCTATTTCGACTTCTTCTCGTATACCGAAAACCAAGTTCACGCAGCAATATTTTAAACGAGCTTTTCTTGAAATCAGGAATGTCCTCTCGCTGTTGAATAGCTGTTAATATTGCCTTTACGGTAGGAGGCTCATTTTTTACTAAAAATGTCTGAATTAATCTCCGAACTGAGTTTTTTGTTTCCTTATCTATGTTGTCCAAAACAGATATTTTCCTTTTGTAAACTTTGGCTGGCTTCAGTGCATGCTCGTTTTTGTGTTCCCGAAGTATGTTGTAAACACTGGCTACTCCAATACCCATGGGCTCAGCTGTAAAATTGATTGGATTTGTTGTTTTCGTCCAATCTAAATTATTTCGGTCACAAGTCTTGAAGGTATTTAGAATAGTCTCCTTTTCAGATACTGAGAAATGTCATTTCGCTCGCTTTTTTGGTGGAGATAAATAACCAGAATTATGCTCCATGCTTCCAAAAAACAATTGAACTCACAAAAAGAAAAATAAAATGCAAGAATAGCGCTATACGAATTGCACCACACTGTTACAAACGAACGATAGTAGTTAAATGCGCTCCACTATGAAAAGGTTTGCTTTATAGAGGATCGCCGGATTATTTGTGGGAGCCAGGTAGCAGGTAATCGTTTTATTACTATATCGGTTCGGTGGCCCAAGTATAAATGGTTCTCTGTTTCGAAAATGTAGGGAAAATGTATTTTTCAGGGAAAGTGTAAAATCATTGGTAGGTCAAAAAGATATTTTATATACGGTGAGCTAGTTTCGCCATTTCTAGTTTTGACACAACACGTCATGTCTTAATATTTTATTACCCAGTAATTTGGAATGAGTGAATGATATTGGGGGTATTAGTACACTGTGACCTGTATAGATATTTTATGTCTTTCCTCCTTGGTGCCTCCTTTGATGTGCAGTAATCTGGATGGTTCTATGGATGGAAGCTCCTGCTGTTAGACGGCACAGTACCCAAAGCAGGCCATTCGCCTGATCGCCAACGCCTCGCACTCCATGAGAATATGTTCCCCCTCATTACAGAACCGACAACTGTGCTCGTTTTCATGTTTTATTCTCTCCAGGTGACTTCTCAACCGGCAGTGGCCCGTAATAAAGTAGGTGAGGATGCGGAGATTTTTCTTACTTAGTGTTATAAGATTATTTCCGTTAATTTCCGCCTGGAATATGTCCGGGCGTTTTCCCATTGTCACGGAGAATTTGGTTTCTGGCCCAAATACCTAGCCTCCGGTCCCCTGTTAAGTTCTTGACCCATCTGTATGCAATTTTATGGCATTTTGCTGCAATGTGAGAATGCAAGTGGTGTTCTCTTTTCATTCTTCTCTACTTCTTATAACAACCGTGAAGATTTTTTCAAAGTTCTATCTTTTGACTATATCGTCCCTGGGGAGCCCAAGAAAGGCTTTGTCAGAGATGTCAATTCACTATTTCTATGCTTTTATCCCTCGCCTGCTCTATCTCTGGTTATTCTAGTCATTGCAGTCTCCCCCCCCCCCCCTAGCTGCTCCCTCTACAACAATGTGTAGAAGTGCGAGGCCCACAATTGCCTCGGTTGCTGCTGTTGGACATGTTTTCATTGCATCTGTTATGCTTATGCACGCTAGGCGTTGTACTTTCTTGAAGGTTGATTTTATGCTCTGCTTTTCTGTATCCTGGAACCAGACTATCGATCCGTAAAGTAGGGTGGGTTTTACTATCATTGTGTACATCCATCGCAGGAATTATGGTTTACATCCCCAGGTTTTTCTTGCAAGGCTTCGGCACACCATGAGGGCCCTCGTAGCTTTAGTTACAACTCTTTCAATATGTTTATTCCATTTGAGTTCGCAGTCCAGCGTTATGCATCTAGGCATCTGTTGTTACTACATGCTATTACTGGCTCTGACACAACTTCTGAAATTTTGAATAGAGAAAAAATAAAAGTTTTTAAAATGTTCGAGAGGCGTCCCGAGTTATATCAATTTGTGGCAGTTTTTAAAGAGGGAATGTACAGTAGAGACGATTGTGGAAAATGGATTACGTTTCTTCTGACAATCTATGGAGCTCCTAAAATAGAATTATCCATTGAAAACTATTGATACATGACATTTGCGAAGTCAACTTCAATCAAGACTTAATATCGCAGTGAAATTGTCGCCATTTCCCCCTACTGCCGCAGCTGCATGCCAACATCTAAGTCGAGTGTATTATCAAGTACAGAATTGACTTGGTAATGCTTTAAATCCTGAACAATGGGGATGGACGATAAATGATAATATTTTGGAGCCCTTTAAGCCTTTATTACCACCTGCACCAGAGGGACTTTTAAATATTATTTTTTGCAACTGTACTAAAGGGTGTAACACAATGCGCGGCTGTAGAAAAATTGGACTGTTCTGCTCAATACTGTGTGGCCATTGTCACGGCCAGTCATGTCTCAACGCAAGTGTCGATAGCGCTATCGAAGAAAATATTCAAGATGAAGAGGATAATGAGTTTGATCCCGTTGGCCTCTTGATACAAAATATAACAGAAGCAAAATAATATGCTGAAGAAGACGCAAGATTATGGAGTGGAGATGATAGAGAATGAAGACGTGGAAGAGGGCCAGATTATGAGAATGAGGATGAGCTGTGGAAGTTACTAAAACAAGCAAAATCATGGATCAGCCCTACTGGGGAGACCATGTAAATAAACGTGGTTTGCATCCTACCTCTGAGGTGGTGTGGAAACGGACGCACCGCCACCCTGGGTTTTCCTGGGGCATAGTGTGAAAACGGTTGGTTTTAAGTAAAATATGTATATAGCATTTTTTGAGGATGATTTTTTAATCTTTATTTTCATTTATAACCAAAAAAGTCATAGGACATACAGGAAGCAAAATATTTGGGAAAAACCAATTTCTGTGACATTTGACCTAACTTGCAACGCAAAAAAGATATTGGTACGGAATTTTCACACATTATTACTATAATAAGAGTAAAAGTGTATGCAATGTTTCCGCTCACTTGGATTTTAGTACATGAATCCTTATGTGACTGCACTATCAGAGAAAAATGGTCAAATAGAGAATAAAATACTAGACCCTGCAGCTGTTTGAAAGAAAACAATAACTTTTGAAATTATGCATACTCGAAACCTGAGAAAAATGGCTTATTGATTTATCCCAAAATTTCAAATAGAGTTGTTGGGAATAATGCCGTTTGTAAAAACGTGTTCTCTTGCGCACCATGCATACCGGAAGTTTTAAAAGATTGAAGAAATATCTTATGAACTCTTTTTGGTAAAGCGTTTGCCTTAAAATTGCAGAAAATATCAATGTTTCATCTCGAAACTTAGATCATTTTAAATTTGTCCTAATTACGCATATTGGTCTTATTTTGAAAAACCTCAAGCCCTCTGTGTACACCCTTCCATGATCATGTTAGTTCCAATTAACTTTCAGATGCTTAATCACTCTCATACCTCGATGCAAGATTATTATGGAATTTTAAAGATTTAGAGAATATATCTTTTAAAATCTGTCCATTCTAAAGAAGCTATTTCTTTAAATTCCCTTATTTGTGGACGAAGTAATAAAGTGTGACAGGTAACTGATACGAAGTGGTCCATTACCGAAAAAGATAGATCGTAGTATGGGGTTTATATTAAACTTTTTCGTTTCGACACCTTAACCCACGTACACGGCATTAAATTTTCAAGTCGCGTTTGCTATTACGTTGCCACACATATTTTCTGTGCCTTAGTCGAACTATTAAATGGGGAATCAAGAGTAAACTCATTATATGATTTTCGATCGATTTCTTGCCATAAATACACATGGTACTGATTCACCTTTAAATGAATATCGTAAAGCTTGCTGAATCTTTAATATAAGTTATTTCATCGTCAACTGATGGATTTTAAGTAAAATTGTCCAATTTTCTCTAAAAATGGAGTGGTTTTGAGCACTAAATAGAAAAGTTAAATGATAATAGAGCCACATACCTTATATTGCTTTCACTATGTTTGAGAAAGAACGTGCTAATTATTTTTGACATTTGCTTTGTTACTTGATTGAATTTAAATTTTAACCAGCTTTTAGGTATGCAGCAAAGCTCTATATTTTAATTAAATAAAAAAAATTATTGGTATTGTAATCAACTAAAATGCATAAGCTACTAAACAAATATCAACCTGTCGCAAGTTTGATCTTGAACTTGGAGATTGTTATATAAACATTAAAGGCAAACTATAAACAACGCGAGCAATCAACGGGAGCGACTTTGAACCTTATTCATGCAATGATCATCACTTTGTTTTATATAAATACGCTACCGAACCCTCAGTTCGGCAGACTTTGGTCTCACCTCCAGCTCCCAAGGTTAGCCATTTGACGACTACCTTCTGGGTTCTATCCGCTTCTAAAGTTAGCCATACGACTGCTTTAGGTTCTAGTCCTTTCCTTCCAAACCTGGTACCGCTTAGCCATTTGACGACTGCTAGGACCAGGGGTTTCACAACCTCCATAGTAAAGTCCTGACGAGAAGTTTGTCAGAGTGTTGAGAAAGACAAGTGTCTAAATAGTCAGTTAAAAAGTTTAGTGAAATCTCTTAGTGCTCTTAAATAAAACCCAACTCTTAAGAAAAACTATAAATTATAAGACAATAAACAAAGACCTATAAACAGTACCTCAAATCGAGAAAACATGCGCACCGTAGTAGTCGGGTATAATGGAATTTAATTTTTTCTGACCAATAATTATTTTTAAAGTTTTATCGTTAATACATTGTTATTATTATAAACTAAACGTGCTTACTTTACCATCTCTTCTTACCCCACGTAACGCGGTCCCGGTCTACCTCAGTTACCCCCGGCACGCTAAACAAGGCGTGTCCTCGCTAGTAGAACATCCAGTGGTAGATTAAAGGAAGCATTGAGACCCCGTCATTGTACTAATCGCGACGCGGCTCTTCTCTGAGAAGTTATTCTTTAAAGAAACACCCTACCCCTAAGCTACTCGTGACAGTATCTAGCAGCTATTGGTTTCCTCTTTGGCAAGTTTTTGAAAAAGCATGATTATACGTGCTCCTGTTTATGCATGATCCATCGGTAAATTTTCTACTTTGAAGGAGTCTGTAGAACAATTTACTGCCCTTAAAAACCTAATTTATTTGATATAATATGGAAGATTTTTTTATGCCAATTTGATGTGTTCTTATCATACAGATTTAATATTTTAAAAAAAGTCTTCATAAGTATATGCTGACGAGCTAGTTTTTCTTTTACTTGGGTGCTTAAATCAATTAGGCTGCCATGCACCAAAAATTCTTATATATTTCTTGAACTTGCTTAGCTCTAACATTCCATATCGTCACTACTACGCCTTTTTGTATACTGCTAGCCCATTCATAAAAAAAAACGGAAAGTTCTCCACTGATGACCGGGAGAACCCAAGGGAGTATTTTTTCCCATAAAAAATTATTCTTTCTGAATTTATTGGAGTTATGATTTCTTTATTTTTATGGATTTATTTCGGGGTTGCAGATTCAAAACGCAACATATTTCTATAATTACTTGACACAGAGAATGACACTACATGAACTATATAACTAGTCTCTCTTCGAGGAGAACAATTAGATTCGCCACGTACAACATCCGTACTATGAGATCAAATGAATACCTCGAGCTTTTAGAAAACGACTTAGTACATCAAATGGGATATACTTGGTCTAAGTGAAACTAGACTTCAAGGAGAGGGTGCGACCATCCTTAGGTCTAAACACGTATTCTATCAGAAGAAGGACGACACACAACTTACATCTTGGCGGAGTGGCGATCATGATAAATAGAAAACTAAAACATCTAGTTACCAGAAAGGAAGCCGTTTCAAACAGAGTAATCTATGTTATATTGAAGATCAGTAAAAGACACTCCATGCAAGTAACCAAAGTATACGCCCCAACAAGCTCCTTTCCGGACCAGGAAGCCGAACAGCTTTACGAAGATAGAGAGAAAGCTAAAAGGTCGAAAAATGTAGACGATCCACCAAACATTGGATCATATGGGCTAGGAAACAAAAATGGCAGAGGAGAAATGCTGCTGGAATACCTCCAATATCAAAATCTATATTGCTTTTATTAAAAATCCGTTCCAAAGAAAATGGACTTAGAGAAGCCTGAACGGACAAATAAAAAACGAAATAGACTACATAGTTGTTGCCATGCGAGACATATGCCACGATGACGTGTCTATTCTAAACAATTTTGATATAGACAGCGACCACAGATTGCTCTGAGCAAGGGTGCTTATCAACACTAAAGCTGAAGCTGAAAGTAAATAGATGGTTCAAAAAGGGAATTATCCAACTACAGAAATCCTGATGTAAATAATAGACGCATACCAAACTATTCTAGACTCCAAATTGCGCAACTTAAACTGCCTGAAGAAAATGGAATTAGACGAGATATCGGCAACGATAACGAGCAGTATCCAGATAGCAACAAAGAAGGTCTGCTGTAAGCACAAAGCAAACAAAACACTCAAACTAAGCCTAAACACACTGAGGCTAATGTAGCAAAAAAAAAGAACTGCCAGAGATTCAAATAGGTACAGAGAGTTATGTAAAATAATAAACAAAGATAGTCGAAAATACCTAAGGTCTTATAATAATCAGCCAATACAAAGAGCTATTGAAAAAAACTCAAAGATGAAAGTACTTAAGTCAAACGTGTCTGGAGGAAGGAAAAAACGTTTCAAAATAAAAGATAAGAACGGTAAAACTGTTACAGACAAAAAAGGTTTAATAAATGTCATCCAAGCTTCTACAAAGACTTGTATACATCAACTCTGGAAACCAACCTTATTCGCCAATTGCGCTTTCAGCTGGTTCTTATGCCTAGCTCACTCAGCCGTTCGTGATTTTATTCTTTTTAAAGGCGTGGGTTATAGCAATTAGAGCATGCGCCACTAAATTTTTACTGTACGAAATTTATTAGAAATTCTATCTGTCTGAAAATTGGATAATAAAATTTAGCAAAAATACCCTGTGAAATGAGTAAAAAATAGAATGAGATTGAATTATAACCTAAATACAGTTGTCAAAATAAACACCAGGAATAAAAACAACCATCTTATTAAAAAAATAATACTTTTGTAGAACAATCTACTTTCTTAAAAGTTAGAAGATTTTCTGATTACTGATGGTTAATGTTATGCTAAGAAATATTTATGGAATATCACTTAAGCTGACCTATATGTTCAAATTACAATTTATTAATTGCTATGTTAATTAAGTTTCATCTTGACACTTTAACACTAGAAATTACAACAATCAAGTATCAATCTAACAATTTGAGCCTGGTTCTCACTGCGATTAAACTTCAAATCAAAAAGTAGCACTAGTTATGGTACTTTAGCAAGTTTCTGATCAATAAATTAACATTACTAATGACTATATAAATATCTCAGTAAATTACCTCGATGCCACTTAAAGAGAGGAGTTATCTTTAAAAGAATATTTTAATAATACCCAGTTACTATTGCTTAAATATGTAACCATCTATATGTTGAAATTAGGGAATAAATATCCACTAAACTCCGCTTGCTAAACTAAAAGTGATTTACTGAATAAAATATATAGAAATAAATATAACCGCACCAAGGAAGGAAAATTGAGCTCAATTGACCGATATCAAGGCGAAACGTTCAAT
>MU182692.1:288157-308222 GCA_016904865.1 Pissodes strobi
ATAAATGGCAATACTGCCCTAATTGTACTATATAAATTTAGATAATACCAAGAGAGGAAACGGTAAAAGAATTACAGTATATTAGAGGACTGTCTCTTATTAAAATCACTAATTAAGTTCAGCGAACTAAAACTCAGTATCTCTGGAAGTAATATTTCCAGTAGGTGCTTCTCGGTAGATTATATTTAGTCTTTTTAGTTGAAAAATTAAAGGGAGTAGCACGATAAATTAAGAACAAAGCTCAACATATTAACTGTGCTGATTTATTATTAATTGAAATTGATCCTACCAGACTTGACGATGTCTTTTGTCCTCGATAATTGGAAGACCTAGGCAATGATACCAGTTGAGATAACCAGGCTGTCTGGTCCAAGCTGGAGAAGACGGCTGGGCTCCTACTCAGATAAGGAAGGCCGGAAAGACCCTGGTGAAAATAGTTATTTGTGTATTTAGAACGCAAAGTAACGGATTGCCGCTTGAGAAAGAATGTTGTAATCTTTCAAAAACGGCAATTTTACTTTATGCTGGAAAAACACACAAAACTTTTTCTACAGCCGCATTTTTTAAAATTAAATGCACATTTTTCTCTATATTATTCTGAAATTTGCAAATGACTGTCAGTTTTGACATATTATATTCGAGCTTCGGGCATATTTAGAACAAGAGTACCAGCAATAAACTGTAACAAACGCACGACTGTCATTTATTTATCTTCGGTTTCCATGACCATTCATAGCACATTCGACGGAAAAAGTGAGAATTTTCTTTTCCGTGTTCGCGCTAGAGCGCAAAATAAGGATCCACGGCATTCGCCGATTTTACGATTTTATTTGAATTTAGTAATTAGTTATTTTGCGCGCGGCTGTAGAAAAATGGTATTTTTTATAGCCCTGTTACTTAGAAGCACATGAGTCGAACCTACCTTTTAAAATAAAAGGGTTATCATACCGCTCTGCACACGATGCTTCATAACAGCATAGCCGGTACTCTAACAAACAACGGAGGAACACGCCCTATGTGTGCTTTTGAACAAATGTATTAGCGAAGAGAAAATACCGAAATCAAACGCTGAAGTTATTTTAATCTTCAAAAAGGTGGTCAACACCAATATTGCAAACTACCGACCGATCAGCCTTCTCTCACACCTGTACAAGCTCCTTACAAAAATTCTGACCATGCGGTTGACAACTAAGCTCGATTTCTACCAGCCTGTCGAGCAAGCAGGATTCAGAAAAGAATATAGTACAAGCGACCATCTACAAATAGTCCGTAATCCAATAAAGAAATTCACCAAATATAACGTACCCCTGGGTCTTGCGTTCGTCGATTACGAAAAGGCTTTTGACTCGGTCGAGACAAGAATAGACACAAGGTATAAAACACATTTACGAAACCGCTACACTAGGAGTGACCATTGACGAAGAGATGTCAACAGAAAAGATCAAAATACAAAGGGGGGTCTGCCAGGGAGTCTGCTGATGATATTGTTGTCATTAGTAATGACATCAATGAGCTTAGAGATATGTTGGAAGAACTGCAGGAGACATCAAGATAAATCGCGCTTAAGATAACCCTACACAAAAGCAAAATAATGACCAGTTATAGCAATAACTATAGAAGGCCATGCTCTCGAAAACGCGAGGAATACATATATCTAGGCCACGCTGTCAGACTGGGAAAACAGAACCAAACAACTGAAATATCCCGGAGAACAAAATTTGTTGGGCAGCATTCGGTAGACTGCGCTACATTCTGAAATCCCAAAGCATCCCAATCATCCTGAAGTGGAAAGCCTATAAGGCTTGCATACTACTCGTCACAACATACGGACTGGAGACTATGACACTAACAAATAGGAGTACAGAAAGACTCAAAACAATCCAGAGAGCCATGGAGCGAGCGCGCCATGTTAGGAATCAGCCTGAGAGATCACATTAGAAATGATGAGATTCGAAGACGGATGTTACTTGAAGAGTAACCGAACTAAAGTGGAGATGGTCAGGTCACGTTGCAAGGCAGAACCCAGCTAGGTGAACTAACAAAATAATGCAGTGGCGCCCAAGAGCCACAAAGAGAAATACAGGAACGCCCCAAAAGCCATGGCGAGATAACATCCAAAGGATAGCGGCGTTGGCTGAGAATAGGGGAAGACGCGCTAAATTATGGGCAAAATCGTGACACTAAAAGATGACGGCGTATAGATGGCGCTACTAGAATGCGTGCGCGAGATCTGGCTTAAGATCGATCACAGTATTGGCATTTTGCGGAGCACACGAATGTGTTGTCTGAGGAGTTTTCGTAGCGTCTTAAAATCTTGCATTAACATTTCTTGTGATTTGTCATAGACCTAGCCTTGTTTTGGTTGTAGTTAGTACTCGAACATTATGTTGACGTTCAAAATGAATGTTTGTGTTTATCGTGGATGCAATAATACAAGAAAAAACAAGAACAATATTGTAAGTTTTTTTAAGTTTATTATGTTGAGTTTAAATTTAAAACACCGTTTTTATTTAGAGTAATATTTGACTCTATTTTTATAAATACGTATTATAATTAATTCCGATCGGATAAAAAATAGTATGTGCAACTCGTAGGAAAAGCAAAACTTTCCTGGACTCCTGTGTTGCTGGCCTCGGCTGCCCCTCGTCCAGCAATTACCACAATCGTCCAGGAATGTTTTGCTTTTCCTACGAGTTGCATAATATACTATTTTTTTAATGGGACGTAGCATTATGAAACTTAAATAATATTTCTAGGAGTCAAAAAATTTTATTTTTTCCACGTGAGACGTTTGCGCATCTACAAGCGTATAAAAAAGTCACCTTTTTAGACAGTTGTACAAAATAGTTATTTATGCAACAAGTGCGTAAAGTTACCCTTTTGCCAGAGCCGCAAGGGAGTGTGCCAATCACATGAGTAAAAAACAATTACGTATGAGTTACATACAATACTTTCTCTACTTCCTAGAAATAAACTACATCAAAATAAAACAATTTATCTCTCGCAGTAGTGCGTAAAAAAATATATATTTAGGCACTGGTGCTTAAAAAGTAATATTTTATATTTCGTATTTTACTTTATCCACTAGTGCATACAAGTTCGCACTGTGAAGCGCGTAAAGTTAGTTAACACTTTGATGACTAGGGGCTTTTTGAATTAAGAATTCAAATCCGTTAACAATTTCCCTTCAATTGATAAGGGGCGCCATTTATGATGAATTCTGTGCTTTTAAAACCCCACAACTTTTTCGCGCCTACGCGTGTTTGACGACTTTTGGCAAAGAGAGTCTATTATCACACTGTTTTTAAACTTATATCCAGGTATTTGCTTTAAAGTATTTAATGCATCATCATAACATGGAATATCATATTACAAGTAATGAGCCAAAAGGCAGCAGTAGGATTCTAACCTAAATGAAACAATTTGAAAGCAAATACCTTGAGTGGTTGCGTGCAGCGACAGCTATGAAGTATAACTTTTTTATCTAAAAAAGGCGACTGCAGTTAATAGTATATTAATTTATATGCAGGAAAAGTGTTACTTTTCATAGCGCGCTTGTGTTTAACAGCCGAACGGAGTGAGGCTGGTAATAGAGAGCAAGCCATGAAAAGTAACTTTTCCTCCAAATAAAATATGCTGTTTTTTCTTCAAATGTCGACAAATTAATGCAAAAATGTTTCTTTCTAATAGTAATAATCATTATTATTAAAGATAAGTGGGTTTGCAAGGCGGCTTAGACCGGTGCGATGTCAATGAATAGGCTCAGGTTGTTGCTATAGTAATGTAACATAAGGCTGTCAGTGAACACTGTCAACAATAATTATATTTTTAAAATTGCGGGTTCGATTGCATTTTAATTCCGTATTGATAAGCAGTTATTGAGTAAGTTCGATTAAATAATAACCAATTTGTTCCTAAATTAGTGATTTTTTAAATGCAGTCACAAATTGAGTGATAAATACAATTTTTAGTTTAATAACTCTTGAGTTGTTGACGCTTATGTTTTGTTGCCTGTTTGTATTGTATCTATATTGCTATGACAACACTTTTACCTCCGCCGCGCGCCGGCGGAAAAGTGAAAAGTAAAGCTCCGGCGGAGGAAAAACGAAACTTCACGGCCGCCTACACAGTCGAGTAATGACGGATTTACTGTCGTTGAAGAAAAAAGGATTTTTGTATACCTATGAAATTCCCATATAGTATGTTTCGGAAAATTGGTAACTAATCCAGTATTTACTGTGTTATAATTTGTCCCAATTTTATTTAATATGTACCGGGTGGCCAACTAAGAATGGCACTCGGCTATATCTGGAAAAGTAATTGTCGTAAAGACTTGCGGTAAAAAATTTATGAGTAAAGCTGCCAAGGGAAAATGTTGGAAATTATTTTTAAGTCTCCAAAATGGCCGCCAAGGGGCATAATAGCCATCTTAAATATTAAAACCCGTTTTTTTTTGCAAAATTTTCTTAAATTAAAAATAGTAGAATGCATTGCCATTTTAAAACAGGGATAAATTAAATTACGTTTTGTAAAACACGTTTTGCTCTAGCCCGTAAAGGAAAGTGATGGAACGTGTTCGAACATTTTCGGAAATAAATGTCAATAACTTGAAAATGGCTGGACGGAACTTAAAAACTTATAGTCGTTGAAAATGGCTTTTTTTAAGCTATCAATCGTGCCTTGCGTGGGGTGATTGCGACTTATCACCTAGCCGCTAGAGGGCGTTTTCTGACATAACCGCAAATAAGTCAGATTTAAAAAAAATAAATAAATGCAACGATGCCACTATTTTAAAACAAAAGAGAGCCAAATGAGATCCTAATACGGTAGTGAAAACCGCATTTCGATATATCTCATCTAACCTAAAATATAAGTGAAAGAAATCAGAACACGAAATAAAATCGGATTTTGGGACATTTTTTCGAAAGGAAGAACCGTTGTTATTTGTTATTGTCCTCATTTTAGCACAATATATAATAATTGACTGCTAAAATACCAACATAATTTTTAAAATCTCAATAATAATTAACATTCAGTAAATATGAGTGAATTTTGCCGTTCTGTCCACACAAAATTCGAAATTTTTTAAAGAAACCAAGTAGGCTAGCGGCAACAGTTAGGTATATTATCGTTGCATTGAAAATAAGCACGAAACAATGCATATCAAACACTTCTATGGGTAGAAAATTTATTTTTTACAAATAAGACCAACAAAATATCGCATACCGGCTTATATCTCAAAAACTAGCCTGCTAGAGGGTGTAACAGCCATCACTGTAAAATTAAGATTTTCGTCTTATTTTGACTGATTAACAGGTATCGAAAATATCTGGAGTTCAATTCTTACACATTTCCTGATTCTTTTTGTTCGCAGAACGAAGACTAATATTTGTTATATTTTTTAATTAAAATATTTGTTAAATAATAATATTTTTTGTCAATGGTCAAACCTACTTGAGTTAGTAAACGAATACCGTTAGCAGATATCATAAAGTCCGCGTGCATTCAATGATCAAAGTTCGAATTTCTTGAAGACTAAGCGGTTTATCGAGATCAAACAAGTAATACCTTTTTTCCTTAAAAATAACCAGTTTATTACATTTTTTATTCAAAATCGCGATAAAGTTTTAAAAACATCTATTCATCGTTGCCATCCCTAATTATCATTGCATTGAATCACTTCCACAGGTGGAAAATTAATTTTTTTTCAAAATACAGCCCCAGAAATATCTCATACACTGTAAAAATCTGCAATCTTAATATGATTGACATTTAGTTATCGTCATTATAACTTTTGCGATTTAGTTTTCTAACGCATAGGTACTTGCTTTCTTTAATAGTTCGAATTTTGTGAGGACACAAGGGCAATCAATATTCATATTGAATGAATATTAATTATTATTGAGATTTTAAATATTATGTTGGTATTTTAGCAGTAAAATAATATATATTGTGGTAAAATAACGATAATTACAATTTAATAGCAACGGATCTACTGAAAAACTATCCCAAAATCCGATTTTTTTTTAGTTTTGATTTATTTACTTATGTTTTCGGTTAGGTAAGGGATATCGAAATGCGGTTTTCACTGACGTATAACCTTTTTTAAAATTTAAGATGGCTATTACGTCCCCTAACGGTCATTTTGGAAACCTAAAAATAATTTCATTACATAATAATATTTTTAAATCCATTTATAAATTATTGCTAAACGAAATCAATATAAATATTATTAATTTATGTCCAGAACATATCGAAAAATTATTAAAAATTGTAACAAAAACAATGCTTTACAAACAAATGAAATGGGAGTGTCTGAAAAATTCAGTTGCAATATACGTGACACCAAAGATGCTCAAAATAAACCACATAGAAAAATTAGAATTTTATCAAACCAATGATTTTTTCTAAATTATTTTCATTATTATTTGCAAGCAGCGTGTCCGCTAAAATTTTGCTATTATTAAAATCAAGAAGTCTGCAGAAAAATTAAACTGATTATTTGTTTTACTGTAAATTATAGAACAGTGAAAAAATATCGATACGTATTTTTTAATTGCCACTAAAGATGATTATTACGAGAGCTATGCCAGTTTTTAGTTTTGTATATATAGATATAATCGTTGACTGATTCTCAGCCAACGATATAATATACTAAGCATGGTGCGACGTAACAATTCATATACATGGTGACGTCATAAGCATATTTCATAGTGTTGTATCTGCCTCATTTTTCGAACTATGAAAAAAATAAAATTTTGATGGGCTATCAAAATTAGCAATAAAAATTTTAATGAAACTTCCTCATTGTGGTATTCGCTTGACCACTAATTCCGACACGTTGACAACCACTAGGTACTCGATTATTCGCCAAACAATGAAACCTTGGAATGGCCACCAGAAAGAGCAGACTATTCTACGCGATTCTCGAATCGCACAGACGTCCCAGGCGATCACTGATAAATTTTACGGATTTAGCTGGATAAAAAAGTCAAAACTGAAACATGCTTTACCATAAAGTAGTTATCCTCCAAGTTAATGCTAAGAAACCCTCAGTTACTTACGCTATGCTTATGTAAATCAATCATCAACTTAGTTGACTATGTTTATTTATAAAATTTGGTAAATCCTTTATACATAATATTATTTTACTAGTTTAGTTTTGTATTCTTGCATTATTTTATATACACTACCACATTTCACGTGATGTCTCACGTTTCACTTTATATTTTAGGTATTAACCTTCTGCTTAATATTTATTTTTTCCAATAAAAATCTAAGTTGTTTTACAATGATATCATGTTTTATTTATTTGGCACAACTTTATCTCTCCATGCTTCTCAATTTCAATCTTAACAAATTATAACTTATAAAACATTTTTGCTTTCGAGCGACGGTAAGTGAGAAATAAGTATTGTAGTCAACCAAAAATTCGGCTGCCAGCAAAAACTTAAATAAAAAACAAATTCATATAAGTACATGCCAATTTATCTTATTAGAATTATATTTAGTTTACTTACACGGAATGTTCATTCTAATGGCATGATAATATATTAAATTATTCAGTAAAATATAACATCTTTATAAGTAAATATCGTTAAAATCCTTGGTCTTATCATAATTTTTTCGGTCAATGCGAAAACTCCATACGTGCGAAAACTATTTCTTGTGAACATCCGTTGGCCGTTGGCCGTTGCCCGAGTATCTTAAAGCGCCACGCGACTGGATCTAATAAATGAATCAAGAATGGTATGAATTCCTTTCGCATTTCCAGGCATATGCCGCGAGGTCGCACCACCAATCAGTGGGTGAGACGTAAGGGTATCGAAAAGGAAGGTGTCACGTTTCTAGGCACGGCATTTGCGCGTCTTCCCCTATTATCAGTCAACGATAGCGGGGAGAAACTGGCTTCAAGCTACCCTAGATAGACGGACGTAGAAGCTAATGGAAAAGGCCTGCATTCGGGCCTTATGCTAAAGAAGAAAGAAGAAAAAAGATAACTAGTCTCTTACAGTTTTTTAATTTTATATACGGGTAAATCCAAGAATAAATAATTCATGGAGTTCCTCATAGAATAAAACAATGGCAATATACCGATAATTTTCGACAAGTCATCAATCATGCAACTTAAACTAAAAAAATGTACCAGCGCATAGTCCATCTTATTACACGACTGAAAGGTTTTCTTAGCTGAGAAAACTATACTTTCCCACAGATTATTCTCATCCAAACATTTTTCCACGAATTCCCATCTTGTCTACTTATTTATTTCAGATTAAATTTTATTAGCAGCATATCGATTATTTAATATATTTGAAAGCCGGATTTGTGTTTGAAAGATATAAACCGAAACAGAAAATTGTGCCTCTTCTTACGCTTTACCCGCCACGCCGTTTTAAATGGATTATCTCGTAGCTAATTAATTACTTCTGCACCTTGATCCGCAGCTGAAATATTGAGACGACCTTAAACTCGATTTTTAGAATTATTTCATTCTTCAATTTTTGCTAGTGTTCAGCCTCTCTGTGGTATTCTACTAAATTAAACACTTTGTATTCCATGCAAAATTTTAATCCAAAAGGACTTCCAATAGAAGCATAACAACAGAGCGCTTTCGGCCTATGCCATCATCAGTGTTACTTGTCATTTGGACCTGAAGAGCATATCAACGAAGAGAAACAAACAACACCAACAAACAACGGTCAAATCACAATTAAAAAGTTAAAAGTCACATTATTTTAAAAGATATACATAATTAAACGCCGATGCCTAAACCACGCTTTTCGTGGAACGACAAAATATGTCGCAGTGTCGCCGCGTTCATCAATCAATGTTGGAAGAGACATTTTCCTAGAGCTACCACTTACTACTTTTGCTAACGACAAGAAATTCCTGGAGCCACTGGGGCATTGCAAAAGTTTATTTATGGTTCGTTGGTCGTGCTCGTCCTTAGTTTCGTCAATCACACTTTTGCATTCGTTTCTCGCTTCGGCAAAATAATTGCGGCTTTCAGCGGTCTGATTTTGCTGGCAGCAGTACTTGTAGGCTTGTGGTTTCCTACCTACGGCTGCTTCACATCTTCTGTCGAACCAGGGCTTTTCTTTTTGACAGTAGCTTGATGGATGCTTCCATTCCTGAGGAGATTACTTGCGGAATCTCTTCGCAACAAACTGACGGGTCGTCAGTGCCAAAGCAGACATCGCGCGTCGAGTCAAATAAAATAAGAGAGTTCTTAGATCCTCCCATTTTGCACAATTGCATAGGCAGATTTTAAGAGGCAATGGTGGATCCTTTGGAGGAGTGGCAGTTCACAAACCGTTGTAATGAGTTTGTGGTCGGTATTAGTCAGGATTTGTGGTTAGAAAAGTATCCAGTAGGGCGGCAAATTCGCCCCTCTTGATCACTTTTTGTCAAATAAGAATCCAGAAGCTTCGTGTACGAAAATGACACATAAGACATCCTTACGTTTTCTTACTATCAACCTTCTATAACATTTTTCTATATATAGTTGCTTAAAAATAAGTTTTATTGCTGAAAAAGTTAAGCATTTTTAAATTCATTCGTAGATACAATGACCGTTCAGCGTATTACAATTATTTACTATTATACAGAGCAACTCTGCTCCGAAGTGCAGTAAAGAATGGCTTTATTTTAGATTATCAATTCAACACATCGCGCTGCACCGGAAAATTATGTATACTATATCTAGCAAGATATCTACAACGCCTCGATTGCGTAGTGGGCAGAGTGCTTGCCTGTCATTCCTGCGCAGCGGGTTCGATCCCCCTTGGTCGCGACAGATGGTTTTTGTTTATTGTTTTTTATTAATTTACATTTTTTTTCTTAATTTTGGGTTAGTTTGGGTTAACCTTGGGTTAGCACTTGGTTAGTTCTTGTTGACTGAACCCCGTAGCGAGCGAAGCGAGCGGAGGGCCATGCAAAGCCATAATAATACCTTTACTGGGATTCAGAGTATTACGATTTGGGCGATGTGGTGAAGTGCAGTAAACATTGGTAATCTAAAATACGCGTATTTGCTAAGCCATTCTTTACTGCGCTTCGGAGCATAGTTGCTCTGTATAATAGTAAACAATGGTAATACGCGACCAGTCAGTGGTCCGCCTATACATTCATTTTTCTTAACTGAAAACTATGTATAAATAAGGAAATTATTTGTTGAAGACAGGGTACACAAAATAGTTTATACCAATTTATAAATGGTATATTTTATTACCGAATAAAAAAAGCTCAAATTCCTGGTTATGAATTATTAGAAATTTTACTAGCGTCAAAGCTATTTTATAAGAAACTGAATTAACCATAACGCTATACTTTACACCTACGGTGTATCAATACGTTGTTATTACCTGCTTATACCATTATACATATTTATCTATACAATATATTAAAACCAACATGAAGACTAAATCTTAGAAATTCTCTTCTAAGATTGTAAAATGCAATCTCTATCGATTTTGTTTTAGTTTTTCAAACATAGTCCTAAAGTGTTTTTCTGTGGGAAATCTTTTATATCTATAAAACTATTTTTAATTTTGGTTTTAAACCCATGATAATAAAGAATTATAAAATTATATTGTGTATAATTTATATAATAATTAATTATGAACTCATACATTCAGTGAGTGAGAGAGTGAAATCGATATATTTTTGATAATATTGTTAACGGAATGTTAGGATGTTTCAAAATTTCTTAAAAATCAATCATGACTCAAATATACATATAAGTAGGTCAACGTTATCCGACGACGTAGCGCGCAGCATTGTTTATTAGTTAACCTGCCTGGTAAACCTTTAAGGTACATATGGTGCATTACCTGGTTGCCAGTACGCCTAGCCTGCTTATAGACTCACAGGGTGCACATATCTGGTCCGCCAGTATGCCGAGCATGCCCATTAACAGAGGCTCCACGTATCTGGTCCGCCAGTAAGCCAAGCCCTCACATCAACACACACAGAATACATGAAATAATATTAAAAGAGTCTCTTACGGTCTTGCAGTTATAGTCTTAAATAAAACCCTTTAGTTTTGGTCTTAGAAGATATGAATTGGGCCATCTGTCGATTGTTCTTATGGTAAAGTCGCTTTTTTACCAAACGAAGCTCCATGGAAATGCGTAATTTCGTAAACCACGGTATCATCGTTTCCATAAGATTAAACAAGCGAGAATCTTACAGATGTCCCCGAGTGATCATCAGCCAAGTAGTAGTAACTTATAGGTAATAAAAGCATCGCGCAAGTAGACGTGACATATAGTAGAGGCGCCAACGTGACATACAGTGGAGCCACAAAACCTACGTGATAAATTTGAAGTAAAGAAATGAAATTTTGTAGGTATTAGTCAAGTTTGGCAATTCGACCTTTGAAAACATTGATATTCGTTTAATATTCCTCCACTTTTCGTTCAAAATATTATTATCTCCTTGTACAGCTTTTTTCCAAATTTTTCCTTTTCTTCAAAGGTATTTTGTCCTAAAAGTAAAGAAATATTCAATTAAATCCGTATTTTTGTTTTAGATAATAAAACATTTACCCGAATCAACTATTGTTTAATCATTCTTCTTTTATTTTCTATCTTTGTACTTTCAAGTACTTTTTTCGTAAATATCTATCCTCATTTCAACCGTTCCAAAGGAGCAGATCATGTTCTTTGTTCCTTCTTTGGAAGAAAATGGAAAAGTTTCCTTCTTATAGTACTTTCTAACTCATTCTTTTCAAGTTCAGGCTCTTTCAAAAATAAAAAATACATCACATAATCATCATTTATGCTTTAACTTTCTAAAGTTGCTTGTGAGAAAAGCCACTCTACAAAATTCGCTCCTGGCACGTAAAAATAGATATTCTTCAAAATGTTAGATACTAACCGTTACCATTTTTTAGGTAGTTTTCCAATCGAATCTTCAAGAGACCTTTAGTTATTAAGATGAGTTATGTAGAAGTTTTTCTATTCTCTTCACTTTTAGTGTGTCAGTGGGCTAAGGAATGCTGTTATTTTTGAACTATCTCAGAAAAAATCTATTTTAATATGTCTGCAGTACAGTAGTGTTAATATGCCTTCAACCTATGTGTATAGCCATACATATTCTTATAATCTTTTTATTCAGGGATTTTTATATCATTTAAAAAACAAACTTTTTCCGGTGTACAATTAGATGTTAAAGAAACCCTAATTGAATATGTATTAAATTGGATATGAAGTTTGCAATGAAGCCATACAAAAATCTGCGGAAAGTTTCCTCGCAATCCAATGAAATCCAGGTTACAAAAAACCTGGACGGATCAACAATCCGCAGTGTCAGTCGGTGTCGAAAGGCGCCCATGTTACATTTATTAGAGCTTTATAAACCCTCAAATAACCCGTAATCGTAAGGCCATGTACTTAACTCATTTCGAGGCCATTTAACTCCCTTAGAGGTCCCTACATTCGTTATTACCTCAATTTAGCCAATGAGAAAAAAAAAATCTTGCCACTCTAACGGTTCATTTTTCTCCGGTTTTTTTCCTTTTTCATCTAATTTTCTTTTGCAAATTCCTTGTCATCGCTTCGGTTATAAAAGATTTTTATTACCTCTACTTTACTTAAATACCTACAGTGTGGTAGATAAATTTGGGAACATCGAAGTATATACAAAACGGGAAATTCTCGTAAATAACAATACCGTGGATTCAAATAAATAGAGTAGCTAAGCTATCCTGTATCCTATGCCAACTTTAGTCTTCTAAGAGGATTACTCCTATTGTTGAAGTAAAAGCTTCTTTTGGCGCGTTCCGCATATTTTCTTTCCTGGGTAATTTTTTTCCAAAATGACTGCTGGTGGAAATTTGAGATTTGGCAAGTTTTTAGGGAACACTTAGGAGCCACCGACTCGATGGTTAAATGTTTTTGGCAATTCGATTTTCCGTTTCTGAGTTATTACGCAAAATTTACGATATTTTTTTGATACACTTTGGCTGCCGAAAAATTTAACCAATTTTGTTGAAACTTCTACATATGTATCTTTGGCGGCCTTCCGTAGTCTATTGAAGTTGAGGAGAATCGAAAAATGGCAAGTAATTTAATGACTGTGCATATTTTTGAAAAAAAATCACTTCTGGATTGGTCTAGTGTCGAAAATGTCGCGAGAATCGAAAAAACTGAGATGACAGTACGATATGGAATTTCTTGGGAAAATGTTCTTTTCAGGGTAATATGAAAACATCGATGTTAAGAAAAATTTAAAATTTTATATTCCTTTTCGAGAAGTAATTCTTTTAAAAAGGCCGTTTTCATGACCAGGATCTACGTCAATAACTGATGCCTTTTATACTTATAACTAATTGAATTTAAACTTTTTGCCATTCAGAATTTTGTAACAAGACAGAACTACTTAATATTTTATTATTGGAAAAACGAAAAACTTGGAGTACCTATTTTTTCGTACATTGGCCTTTTCTGGTTTTTAGATATTTTGAGATAAATTGAAGTTGGTAAACAGGGATTTTTAGTCATCTCCTGATGATGCTAACATGGTTAGCGAAACGCGCGCCGAGTGCAATAATTCTGTTTCGGTATTGTGGATAAAACTCCGTTTTAGGGCATTTTGCCGAAGGTTCCCAACCCCAACATAGTAGGGATCTAAATTTAAAACTAAGATATGAAAGTATGAATTGTTTCGGGCTAAATCAAATCATTTCTATTCTGCAGCAGTTTAAAATATAGAAAATCTAATTTTTCAAACGTCAATATTTCCATCATTTGAATTTGGGTGGATGGTATGTAATATGAAAAATATTTATTTTATATTTCATTAATAACAGTATTTCTTTTAAAAAAATATTGTCGACATATGATTTGATTTGTGGAATACTCTGTACATTTAAAAATACCTTTTAACTATGACATCATTTAATTCAAAATTGTATGAGTATTTTCAGATTTTTTTGCCACGGTAGAAAAAGATTTAAAAATTTTGAAATATAATAAATGATTAAAAATCATTTAAGTAAGTAAGTAAAATAAGTAATTATAGGGCTTACTTATATGTAATTTTCACATGGTCATACAAGAGTGGAATTCACAGGCACTAACCCAAACTAACCCAAAAGAGCTATTCTGCATCCTGTGAAGCTGCACATCACACCATGTGGGTCAGCACACTTCGACAACAGGATCTCAAACTGGCAGGAATAAACCTGAAGGACCTCTCTAGGCTAGCAAAATACCGGGCGGTGGATGGAGCCTAGTTCAATTTTAAATAATTTTTAACTACCTAATATAGAAACACAAAAATATAACATCTTTTGAAAATGGTAACCTCACTTTACATAAAATACTTTTACGAGACAATAATCCTGATAATACGAGAAAATATTATTATCAGAGTGCTTGCCAATTTATCTCATGATAAATTAATAAGAATACTAGACCTGAGTCAAAACTATATCCATAATATCTCGGCTTTTCATCATTGTTCTTAGATTTAATTTTTTGTTTTTCTTTTGAGATTCTTTTTTACATTGCTGTGTTTCAATATAGTGTATTACGCTCTTTTGTCCTTCTAATGGGCACAAACCTTCACTCTTAGAAGGGACTGGGAGTGAATAATCTCAAATCGAAAGGAAAAAAAAATATTTTGAGAATTTAAAATTAGATATTGAATGAAATAAAGAAATAAAGTATGTCAATTCGTAGGCTAGAACGAGCTGTCGCCGAGCGTATAAATTAGGCCCTAGCTCAAATGCCGCAGAGTAGGGTGCGGGTTAATTTATTTAAGGCGCCACGGGCTTCTAGACAGCAAAAGCGAGAACTACCCCAAAGTAGAAATATGGAACTCGTTTTAGCTTAAGCTTCGCGACAAAATAAATGAATACCAAAAATTCGTTATTTATTTCTATCAGGAAAATCGATCAATAAAACAGCAAAATAAGTTAGAAAATTAGATTAAATATATATTCCGACAATTTATCAGTAACAATAACGGAAAAATAAATGCCCAGAAATTTATCAAAAATCAAACTCAGTATAAAGCAAGTACCCCAAATTAACGGAAAATTAAAGTCGATGGGAATAATACTCAAAAATTAATCAAAGATAACTAAAGAAAACGATGAACAAATACTCGAATATTAATCAAAGGTAAGTCAGGAACAATTCAATTATTGAGCGCAAAATAATAAAAGAAACAGATACTTACTGTAATGGGCCTCTCCTTCAAAGTCACGATAAAAAAATCTATTAAATAAAACAGGTAAATAAACAAACAAAGGAATGGTTTTATTACCTAATAATAAAATATCACAGCTGGTCAGGTGGGAGAAAAGAAAATTAAGTTGAAGATAACTTCGGTAGTCAATTCTTATGGTTACTATACTCTAAAATATAGGCTTTACTCGGTGAAAATAATTCACAGGCTTACTCTAAACAAATTCCGAAATATTTAATTGTAATTGATGACTCTCGTTTAAAGCATTAATAAAAGAACGTCAGTAATATGTGTTAAAAGCCAGACTCTGCGAATAACTTCTCGTTATAGGCAAGTTCAATTAGCCGGAGTAATCATCTAATTAAAGACTAATTCACGGTTATCGAATCATGATCCGTCACATATACCGTATAACTAACTAACTATGGCAATTCGGTTCAGTTAAGTTTTGTTGAAAACTGCCGCAAAGACAATATATATATATATAAATTTACCAGTTAGATCTGGCAATATTATAGCCACTAATTAATTACAGACCTTAGCACATGGCAATTTACTCCACGGTCAAATTACCAGTAGGATAAAGGTAATAAACAATCTGGTCTAGTAAAGAAAATCAAAGGCCGCAATAAAAAAATCAATTAAAAATAACGCAACGTCCACTAGGAAACTAGTAATGATCGGATCTACAGTCAATTAACAGTTCAAAAAAAAAAATAAATTCGATCCAAAATCTAGATCAGCGGATCTAACTGAATTTTAGAATTTGACTAAATAAAAGCCAACATTTTAGGCTCGCCAAAATTACCCAAAAATAATAAAAAAATAAAAATTCGCTTGAGGAGAAATTTGGGAGTTTAATTTAAATAAAATCAAGTATTTTAGACTTGACAAGATTGTCCAAAAATTCAAAGTTCATTTAAAAGATAATTCGAATGACTAAAGGTTGCCTTAATTAAAGAGAAAAAGGTTAAAAAGTTATTCTTTGTTCGAAAACAAAGCCAAAAAAATATATAATTAGAGATCGTAGTTAATTACACAAATTTGCCGCAACATCAAGAAATGAAAAAGAAAATAAAATGGAATTTGCTCACTTGGTCGATGAGTCACTCCTCAGGCAGCTTCCAGAAAGAACTGCACACCGTAGGAAGTTGACTTGCTTGACAGACGTAGCCAAGAAACACTCTGTTGCTAACGATGCTCGTAGATAACGAAGAACAACTCGAAGGTGGCAATAGGCCTCACAGTAGAAATAAACCCAACGGTGGTAGTAACCCCCAACGGTAGTAGTAACCCCAACGGTAGTTTCCTGTGTAGGGGGGTAGCCAGTTGCTTAACGCTAGACGGCTTTTAGTTGGGCAAGAGGGGCTTCTTGCAAAGCAGCACTCAAATCCCACAAAGGGTAGTTTCAGACACCAACACTTATGAAAAGATAAGGTACAACTAAAGACTGAAACTGTTAAAATGACCCAGTCAGAAAAATTCCATTAACAGTGAAAATCAAAACTGACTCCGACCGGTGTCTAAAATGACTGCTTCACTCGGTTCGTCGTAAAAGAGTCCCAAGCGAAGAGCAGTACCGCATGAAGATTCTTACCCCGGAAGAAACTCGCACAACCAATGAACTTCCAGTATGGTCGATCACATGTTCCTCTCAATAATTCATCCAAGGGAATTAAACGATAAAAATCTGGGATTTCGATGCACAGGCGTCCTCACAAAAAACTACCCAGAGTAGCCAAAAGGGTATTGTCATTAAGCCACTCTAACCAATAGAATTTCCCAGTTTTCCAGGGATAATTAATTAACTGCACGCGCGATGAAACTTGGTAGCCAATCCGAAACCAGTACGTACTACGAAAATATTAGAAGGTCATCGATTCTAATTTCACGCGCTAAATTCAATTTGTTGAAAATCGCATCATTTCGCAGTACGGGTTATTACCTACGAATGCGTTCGGAACCATGTGAAGGGTGACAAATTCTAGGGTGATTAACGCATCGATACGACGGACAAAACGGCCTGAGACAAGTGTAATGTTAATGTTTCACTTCAAAAAGATATTATTTTGAAGTTAAAACTTCTTTAGCACGGGTGTGATTTGAGTCTCGATGAAACGAAAAAGCCACAGTAAAAAGAGGGAAGATGTGGCCTGCGAGAGAATGAGATAGAATACAGAATACAGTTATACAATTGTTACATGCTTGTTAAAAGTAAAAAGTGAAAAGTAGTCCTCGTCCAATCACTGAAGTTAAGCAACGTCTGGCGTGGTTAGTACTTGGATCGGTGACCGCTTGGAAACGCTAAGTTTAGTTTTATGAAGGTGTCACTTGTACCGCGTGTGAACTGCACACATGATTTTTTTTTGTTTTAATTATGGTTTCACTTTCGTTACCGTAGAGATTTTGTGCCTTGTTATTTTTTTCAACACATTAAAAATGACAATTTCTGTATTAATTAGGTATTTAAGTATTTAGCTCTTTATTTTATTTTTTCTTCATCAGATTTGTAGACTCAACAATTTCAATTTAAAAGCTTGAATTTACATGGAATAAAGTGACATATTAAAAGTGTTGCCGTATAATTATTCAAAAATATCATTGTAACTTACAACAGTATTTTACAAGTTGTAAAGGGATGTTATATTGGGATGTATTGATCATGTTGACATCATAGGCAGACAATATGGCCAAAAATAAGTGCTTCTGTAACTTAATGTACCATTTACATCAAGCATAAAGCATTTTACATTAAAGTTACGTTCAGTGCATGCAAATTGAAAATGTCCTTAATATGGCCATATTGTATAGCGCCTGCCTTATAGTTAATATAATGTTTCACAATATTTGAGTAAAATGAGTTTGATGTATAATAGCATGAGTAAACGCAATGCTTTTCTTTCCGGTTATAAAACGAAGTTTAGATATTAAACTTTTAACCACTAAGAACCGAATGCAAAATTGACATTTTGTATATTCGCTTAAATTTGGAGTTTAAAACAGACATGTAAAGCTGAACCCAAGCCAACAGATAGAGAGATAAAAAATTAAAGGAAATCTCTAGAGCAGTAAAATCGTTTTAACGTGAATTTGGCTAGTTAGTTAGCAAAAAGTTTGGCATTGCCAAACTATTCTGCACAATGGTTTCGTAACTTTCGTACCGACAAATCAGACCGCTTATTTATTAATTTCTTAATTAAAAATGTAATCCTGAATGGCCCTTAAGGCTCAAATACGTTACTAGAGAAATTTTTTATTTTATTTTCTATACGCAGCTAACTAAGGTCTAAACACTTACTTTGGCCATAATGTCTATGATACGGTATATTTTTATAACTTATCAAATTTTGTCAGCTTAGTTGTTGTTATTAACCTCACCTGAATATATCTCCCGATTAAGATTATTTAGGGCAAATTTCATAAATATATTCATCCTTTGTAAAAATGCATTTTGAAGGGTTAAGATTAAAATTCGATATACATCGGTTTTCATTTTGAAGATTCCACATAATTTTTAAACGGTTCATCGATACCTAAAATGTATATTCATATATATTATGTTAGGGTTGATGCACAGATGATTAAATTTGATGCCCGAAAATGTCTTTTCATAGTCGTAAAGCAAATGGTTGGTATTGAACTCATGCGAAAACATCAACTTAAACACGGTTGACGTACAGTTAACACTCGGCTTGCTGCTTATTACAACTAAAAATAAATTATGCCATCGTCGATTTTTTCTCTTGCTAGGATAAGTTTTAGCTAGGATTTGCTTTAGTTACAGGTCATTGATCGATAATTTCATGTTCAAGTTTAATATATTCAGCACTCTGAACGTAATTCTCAATTATCAATGCTAACGAATAACCCAAGAAACGATTTATTAATCGGCTCTCAAAATATCTGATGTTGGGCCACTAGAAGGTGGGTGTTATGTCGATTTAATAATTTAAAATGATAATTGGTAAATAGTGTAAATCCTGACCTGCCGGACCTTGCCTAGCTAAACAATCTCCAAAGTTAAGAAGTTAATTTTCAAGTCAGTCGCTCTGAAGGATGGGTTCATTTTCTAAATAATGTACAAACTTGATTTCTGTCATTCAGTTTGAAATCGACAATTTGCCTGGCTTCACTGGATTCGGTAAATAATTTACCAACTGCACAGCAGACCCAGCGCTCTATATATTTGATATAGGTTTATTTAGCATTCGAGGCTTTTGATTCAAACGAGTTTATATCCTAACATATAACTCGAAAAGTCTGTTTTTATATATTTGTTTAAAACATTACGGCTAACATTTTTTTTATTTTATTAACACCCTTTATGGGAGCGCTTAATATTCTTATAATCTGAGCAGTATTAATTATTAAGTAATTTTTTCTCTAACAAAAATTAATACGGCTGAAAATTTTAGAAAACTATGGTTATTCTCATACTGCTCCTTAGGCTCTAGAAGATTAGAAATTAAGGTGTGCGCAAGCTCGCGCATTACTTTCCTTTTCTCTATCATAACGCTAATTTGAAGGACTTTAAGGATTCTGTTATATTCGTGATGGAGTAGTCATTGCTCGTAACTCCTGCTAATTGTCTGGTCAATGGTGCCCATTTCAGAGATCACAGTTTTGAAATATTAAGGAGAACTAAGTATATTCAAAGTTTACAGAATAAATATAAGTGACCTCACTCACTGTCGGAACTTTGATGTATTGAGATCACAAGCGTGCCGCAGATATGACTATTCGGCAAACGTTGTTCCATCAAATACCGTGAACAATTGAGGTGTATGCGTATGCATCGGCGGATGCTGGCCCCTCGAGCGGGGCGAGGGGGAGGGGTCTAGGTTTTGCGTGCTTCGAGAATGCG
>MU182692.1:320053-367676 GCA_016904865.1 Pissodes strobi
GGGGGCGTCACTCCCCGTAATCAAACTCCTCTCACCAGTTTGACGTTGCTGCTGAAATATGTGGCATGCCTAGCGGTATAGCAAGGCAACATAGTTGAAGAGGGAATGAATCACAAGAAATGAGTGGGTTTAGATTTAGTTTGACGTCATTGCTCCGGGGACACCAATTGTCCTGAAAACTAGGCAGGCAAGAACAAATCGGCCCCTAGCAACGCATGGAGGTCTTGTTAATGGTCCTCCGCGGATCTTCGGCATGTTTCGAGAACATCCGAAACATATTTCTCAGATAATATGCTAGTACCCTAATAGCGTGGATAAATTAATGATAATTTAATAATCTACAAATTGATCCACGAGCTAACGCTCTGAAAAGCCAGAACAAGGACTAGGACCCTAGGACTCCCCCCCTCCCCCCTCCCAACAGGAAGGACTGCATGAAGCCGAAAATCATTAAAAAGTGAGGTGTTAGAATAATCATTTAGTATTAAAATATCATATCATTTATTTAGTTATCTTAGGTTTAGGTGGACGCTTGTTAGGTACCACCTTATTCGGTAGTATATGGGTATTTATTTGTAAGTATGTATATATTGTTAAGTTTGTATTAATTTGAGGTCAAGTATCTTAAGGTATAAATAAATAAATAAATAAATCAATATATAAATAAGTAAATTAATAAATAAATAAATAAATAAAAATCTCTTTCTTAAAAATGCATTTGTGAAAAGCGCACAAGCCCAGTACTCGTCAGGCTAGGAAATGTCCGTTGGAAGCTTTATTTATCTGCTACGCCAGCGCCTCGCCGGTACAGGGAGCCTTGATCCCAACTTTTGCCGAACGGCACGATTTATGGTGCTACATGCGTGGTTTAATGTTCACATTTTTATTTTAACATTTTCACTTCATGCAATGCCCTTCGCTCGCTTCGCTCGCTGCGAGGCGCAACCAACAGAAACTAACACAAACTAACCCAAGGCATGCCAAAAAAGGAACTAATCCAATAAAAAAATCTTGCAAGCGCCCGGCGTCGATCCCATTAATTTGCGATCTAGACGCGAGCCTCGCCACCTGAGTCAACCTTTCACATTCCTGCTGTTCTCGAAAAGTCTTATACAAACGCGTAGAAGTAAAAAATTGTGTAAACATCATTGACGAGCGGAGTTTGGGAACAGGGCTGTCCTTACCAACTAGACGCTTCTATCCGCTACTGTTCAGATACGCTGCATCTCTGCGCGGGTGGGCGAAGTCGAGGCTTCGACTGCGATTTCCACTAGGTTGACGACACTTGGGCACGCGTTGGTCAGTCTATGAACAAATTAGGACCACAGTTTTTGAAAAATGTTGGGAAAATTAATGAAGCGTCTATTATCTTATTCTAGAAATTGGCGGGAAAGTGTTGTTTGTGTGGGCTTATGGTACATAGCTCCTGTAGGGAATGGCTGGTTTTTAATCTTGGAAAGCGGACATCTCGTGGAGTTATCCGTAGCATTATCATCATCCTTTCGATTCAGAAATTAAAAAAATATTGATTTTCCTGATTTTGTTTTGGTATTTTATTTTATTTTCTCTTGCTTGCAGATGTTCCTTGCCTGGTATTTTAAGCAAAAACCTTAAATTGATGGATCGTTAAGCAAACTGACAGCATACGGACTACCACCAACACTGCTTCTATGGCTTTCTAATTTCTTAAAGGATCGAAGCATCCGAACTGGTATTGATGGACATCTCTCGAAGGGATTTAAAATCAATGCCGGAGTTCCTCAAGGGTGTATATTAACAACCACACTGTTGGTGCTCTATATCCACGATCTCTTAGACAGGACAAGCAATTTATAGCTCTGCAAATGACAAGGCTCCTATATCCTCATTCATGTCGCATACTTCAATGACCGCTGCTCGTTCCCAACACGAGCGAGAAAATCAGATTGCTACCATCAAGGAGAATATGAACGCCATCCTGGAATTGGGTGAGGAAAACAATGATCAGTTTAACTCAGGAAAGACTCAAGCAGCTGTCTTCTCAAAACCAAACACCGTAAGACCTGACTTATCAATGACGGGACAAACGCTGACTCTGACCGCATAAGGTTGCTGAGCGTCAACGTAGAAAACTACATGTCTTGGCATAATCACGTCACCAAAATCACCAAAGCTGCAGCACAAAAGGTAGGAGCACTCTATAGAGCAAAAAGGTTGTATACACCTCATTAGCTCTTACTGCCCTATAAGACTTAGAAAAGACCATCTATGGAATGATGTTCTCACATGTGGAGCTCGGCACCCAAAGATATTGGACTCCATACAGACGAGAGCAGTCAATCTTGTAAACGACCCAGAGTTGACTACTTGATATCCTTGAAAATCGAAGAAAAGTGGCGAACTTATCTTATTACTCTCGATACTACTACGGAAGGTATTCGAACTAGCTGGCACTTATAATTGTGCCCAGAGTTGTGACAAACAGAAGCACCCGTCAGACACAAGCAGCCCATCAACATATGATTCAGTTGCGGACACCTATGACATCGCTATTACGGGACTCCTTTTTTCCTAAGGACTACCTCGCTCTGGAATAGACTTCCGAGTAACGTCTTTCCCGAAAATTACAACCTACTGCGCATCAATTCCAACGCCCATCGTCATCTCCATACACGCACCACTCGTTGAGTGGTATAGGATTGTACATTTGAGTGTATGCCGAACATAAAAAAGGATATGTTGGTGTTTCACAGATTTTTTTGCGTGTATGAGTAGAAGAGTGCTTCTTCGGAGCTCATTGTGTTCGATCGCGTACGTTTCCTCTTGGGATCTGCCTGGGAAGCTGCTCGCGAATGCTTTGATAAACCCAGCAAACTGAACCGTAAAGCTCAGCTAAGTCAATTTATTTTTTTATATATATTTAATCTATTGGCTAATTTGTAACGCCGATATAGTCAGCATAAAAAATTATTTTTATTTCATTTTATCCATTTCACATTAGGTAAGACGTATTTCTCTGAACCTAGCAATAGCTTAATATTAAATGACATTCGTTGACTGAAGGCAAGTTAGGTTATACTAGTCTCAGTTCCAGGAGTATTTGTAGCATATCATAACTACGATTGCTAGCTGCTATAACATCCCAACGGAGTTGAGAAATTTAAACAGTACATGATTTTGTCCTGGGTAGTTTAGAAACTGATGGTTTAACGTTAATTTTTGTTTACTTTACCTACCGTGACTTTACTATTATTTATATATAACCGATGATTATTGGTAATCATCAGTTTATATTGCGTACCGTCATAGGTAAACATTTTAGTTTTTAATTAGTTGACTTATCTGTTACCCTATATGACAAATAAGTAATTTCAATTTACTTTTAACTTCAACTGAATTTGTAACTAACTATACTGCAGCGGTAGGCTGACTGCATTTAAATTTTCTACCGTTTAATGGTAATAAACCGATTATCTGATCATCTACCTATCTGTTTCATACATTACTACTATTAGTGTTCCAAAAGAAAAGCAAGTAGTAACTATAATTGATTTGAATTAACTGCCAATAGAATGATTTTGATTTATTTTTGCCTTCGGAACTTCTGAGTATATTTTCTGTATTTTTTTATAAGCAATGTTTCGGCTTTCACCGCTGATTTTATTATTTAAATTTTATTTTGATTTGAAGCTTAAGCCATAACGAGTTTCATATTATAACTAGAGGTTTTTCTGACTTGTGTCGTCTACAAGATGATGGCGCCTTTTAAATAAATATCTCCGGCATTTGAGCTAAGGCATAATTTGCATGCTTCAATGACTAAGCATCTTTAAATGTAAATTTTCCTAACTGATAGAGCTATTGTAATAGCGTTTAATATGTTTTTTAAGAGGTTTGGCCAGAAGGCACACGATACTCTTATTTACAGCAGCTTGTAGGCCAAATGCTTCTTGCTACAGTATTTAATAATTTAAAAATGAAGGCAAGCAAAGCACTAATATATAATTCAATTAGAATAAAGATTATAAAATCTCTCATACTAGTGATTAATGTAATATTGCCGGCAGTCAATAATTGCAATCAATTGAAAAAAATTAAACAGCCCAGTCAAATAATTAAACTTATGGATACTATGGCGAGCCAATTACAAATTATCATACAACAATGCTTAGTTTAATGCCGGAATTCAATATTGCCATTTGCACGATTGTGGTAATTTCAGCTATTTTATAATTCGCTCATATTTGCCTAATACATAAAACTCGCAAATGAACAAAAAACTGGCTATAATCGTTATTATAAATTCTAAATATCATTGGTTGGTCCTAGTTTCGGTTTTTATATCTAAATAATATACCTATTTTATTGTTTCGATTTTTGTTGCAAATTTCATTTATTCAAATTGTGTAAACAAACATAAATATGAACCAGGCAATATCTATTTCATTTACAAATATTGTTTTTTGTAAAGTTCGTTAACAATTAAATTGCTCGTCAATTTAAACGAGTAATTGAAGTTTCTATGACATTTTTGCCAGCCGACTGGATAATAGCTGAAGTAAGAATCTGGTAATTGTTTGTCTTAACGATTTAAGAAGTGCAAATATGGCAACTGACGTAAACTTCTGGAAGGACCATCATCTTTAGGCGCGTTCAGCACAATTTTTCCTAGGTAGTGAATAAGACTGAGCCGTCACGCATTAACGTTCGACGCTGTCTACGCTCGCTATTTAACGCTCATTCGAGCAAATTTGGCGTTAACTTTGCGCGATTTCAGTTACTATATGCCATTGTGTCATTCTCATTTTTTTTTTAAAAGGCTGTGACTGGAAATTTGGGATTTAGCACGTTTTTAGGCATCACTTGGAGACCCTGGATAGTAAATTGTTTTTGGCAATCAGATTTTTTTTGGAAGTTATTACGTCAAATATGTGATGTGAAAAAAATGGTTTGATAACTGTCAAAAAAATTAAACAATTTGGACCCGATTGAAGTTGGCAAAAATCGAAAATAGCCAATTTCTTAAGTGCGTGTATATTTTTGAAAAAGGGATGGTTTTGGGTCATTATCACACCGAAAAATTCGCTAGGATAAAAACAAAACTGATGCGAGAATAGTTCGATAGGGAATTTCTCGGGGAAAAATTCTGTAAATGCTTCTCGCTTTCGAAAATGTCAGTAAAATGGACTTTTCATAAAAAATGTAAAAACTTCAATTTCTAGGTCAAAAAAATAAGGCTTTTTTTTCTCCAAAACTAATTTTTTTTATTTAGAAAAGCTGTTCACTTGAAAAGAATCTGCGCCAAAAACTGTTTAAGAAGATGCTTTGAAAATGATGTTGCCTTTAACACAGGGTGAGCTAGTTGAATTTAAACTATTTACCATTTCGAGTTTTGACACGACACGTCACCACTTAATATTTTAATGTTGAAAAATCGAATAATCTGAAGCAGCCAAACTTTCGTACATTAAAGAAGGAGAATATAAGCAGAACATACCAAAACATTGCAGCGATCCGATTAAAAAAGCTTGTTTAATTCTCAGTTAAAAAATCTACGTTAAGCGTACGTATCAGCCAATGCATAGCCATTCCCAAGAAATCAATCTCAGATTCGTCAACCTCTGCTCTGCTATAAAAAAGTTCTGTAATAATTTCCCGTGATTGGTAAATGCGAGAAAATCGAGGCTAAACTGAAACATGCGGAAAATCGCAAAAAAAAACAAAATTTTTCAATATTTCGTCAATTTTACGAGTATGGACATACTTTTGATGCATTTTGAATTTATCTTCCAATATTTTCACATGATGTTTAGGTTAAAATATGTAGATTTACAAATTCAAAGCCGAAAAAATGGGTCAGGATCGTAAAGTGTAGAAATTTTTTGATGATAGAGGCAATTTCTGCCAGATTTTGAGGTAAAATTTTGTAGCATAATGACGCGTATGTTTTTTATGATAAATAAGTGCTGCTGCAATCTCATGTAAAATGACTTGAAGATGGAAAAAATGACCAGGAACGAATTTTTGGGCATTTTTCAATAGATGCCGATGTTAGAGAATGTTAGAGAGTTTCAAAAAATGCATTTCATAATATTAATTGCGCATTATTGTAGTTTTCACTTTAGTCTTATGGTCTTCAGCACATACCTTTTTTTAATTTTTTTTATTGATGTGCGGGTACGTTTTTGGAATATATTTGATATATAATGCATTTTTGGAGTATGGGGAAATTATTATTTCAATGAAAATATAGGTCTCCCAGTCTAGTATACAGGGTGAAACAAATTGGTTTCTCACCATTAGGATCTCGGAAACCATAAGAGTTACAAAGAGATACGAATTTCTAGTTGTTTTGGTTAACAGTTCAATCAGCTTTTGGTTAGGTTTAGTTAGTTCCAATTTATTTTAGTCATTTGAACCGGTTCCCATACGTTATAAGCAATTTTAATGTTTTTGGTTAGCTTTGGTTACTCACCAAAATTCGGTTAATTTGGGTTAGGTTTAACTTACTTCAATATATTTAATCTATTTCGATACGTTTTAGACCGTTTTGGTGCTTTTAGTCACTTTTGGTCAATTTTGGTTAGTCATTCAATCATCTTTCGGTTACTTCCAGTTAGTTTCAATTTATTTTACTCATTTGAACCGGTTCCGATACGTTATAAGCAATTTTAATGTTTTTTGGTTAGTTTTGGCTAGTCACCAAAATTCGGATAATTTGGGTTAGTTTAAACTTACTTCAATACTTTTAATCTATTTCGATACATTTTAGCCCGCTTTGGTGCTTTTGGTTACTTTTGATTAGTTAGTCGTTCAATGATCTTTCGGTAACATTCAGTTAGATTTAATATATTTTAGTAATTTGAACCGGTTCCGGTACGTTATAAGCAATTTTAATACTTTTGGTTAGTTTTAGTTACTCGCCAAAATTCGGTTAATTTTGGTTAATTTTAACTTACTTCTATATTCAATATTTTTAATCTATTTCGATGCGATTTAGTCCGTTTTGGTGCTTTTGGTTACTTTGGTTAGTTAGTCGTTCAATGAACTTTCGGTAAAGTTCAGTTAGTTTTAATATATTTTAGTCATTTGAACCGGTTCCGGTACGTTATAAGCAATTTTAATGTTTTTGGTTAGTTTTGGTTAGTCGCCAAAATTCGGCTAATTTTGGTTAATTTTATCTTACTTCAATATTTTTAATCTAATTCGATACGGTTTAGCCTGTTTTAGTGCTTTTATTTACTTTTTTTAGTCATTCAATCATCTCTCGGTTATTTTCAGTTAGTTTCAAGTTATTTAAGTCATTTGAACCGGTTCCGATACGTTATAAGCAATTTTAATTAACTAACACACAGAGTTTTATCCACAATACCGAAACAGAATTTTTGCACTCGACGCGCGTTTCGCAAACCATGTTAGCATCATCAGGAGATGATTAAAACTGCATGTTAGCATCATCTCCTGATGATGCTAACATGGTTAGCGAAACGCGCGTCGAGTGCAAAAATTCTGTTTCGGTATTGTGAATAAAACTCTGTGTTAGTGCATGTTGCCGAAGGTTCCGAACCCCAACGTAGCAATTTTAATGTTTTTGGTTAATTTTGGTAGTTTCCAAAATTCGGTTTATATCATAATAACATTTTTAATTATACGTTTTAGCCCGTTTTGGTGCTTTTGGTTAATTTTGGTCAGTCGTTCAATAAACTTTCGGTTAGTCTCAGTTAGTTCCAATTCTTAGCCACTTGAACCGATTCCGATACGTTATAATCAAATTTAAGTTTAAATAAACAAACTAACATGATCTCTCACGCGTATGACGTGATGTGTGGCAAATGTAGCATGCACTTTTTCACGATTTGAGGCCCTATACTAAATAGGAAAACAGAAACATTTTCAATGTTAAAACCTAACTAATCAGTTAAAACTAAAAGAAAAGTATAGCTAACTGTGATGTGAAAGCACAATCTGCTATTTTCATAAAAGGAACCAACTAATTAAACCTGAAACGTTTATCTATCGTGGTACGCAAAATAAATCACCGGTTAAGCAACAACTAAGATAGGCAATCGATAATTACTAATAATTAATTACCTGCCATAAAACAAATAAAGCGAATGAAAATGAACAATAACTAACAATAAGTTAATAAACCTAAAACATGATCATGTTTCATTCACACTTCGGAGTACACTAAGAAGTAATACGTTAATACAACCGTGATATTAAAAATGATTTGACAAAGCTTATTAAATTAGTTAATTATGATAATGCAAATGCACACTTTATACTTGCCTTAAGTTAAATGAAAGTATTCGTTAAGGTATCAATAAAAAAGAACAAAGGCAAATAAACGGTTTGAAACTCTGGCCTTTATTTAAGATGAAATGTTCGCAAAGGAAAAAATAAAGAATAAAGGTTCAAAGGCAACTAATGTGTTATAGTTGGAATAATTGACAATTAGAGAGCAATTAAAATATTTTAAAAAACAAAATCTCACACGGTTTGATCTGCTGTTATATGAGAGGGTGAGGAATAGAATAACTACGCGCAAGCTCTTCCTGAAACTAGTTTGAAATTTTAGCTAGCGAATTCCTACAAGCCTCACGCTGTATATCAAACAAATGCCAAGGCTCCGCGCAACTCGCGGTGAGCACATTTGACAGGACTATTAAAGATTTTTTTTACGTTTCACCAATAACTCATTACAATGAGCAATGACGGCATCTGCGATTTTTGTCCTCTCAACTACACTGCACTACAACACCGGCAGATATATTATATCATATACCGCACCTGTAATCTTTAAGTGAAGGCACAGCAAGGGGTCTAAAAACAAATATTTATAAATCAGACATAATAGCGGTTCGGAGCACACGTCCCTAGCTGGCTGAGTAATACTGTTTCAAACATGCGCTTTCTACGGGAGGCGCAAGGCAAAAATGTCAAATTTAGATGACGATTCGATTCCCGAAATGTCATAACCACGAAAAGGAATTAATAAAATCTAACGCCGTATTATATAAGATCAATTTAGAGCAGAGATAAAATGGCATTTTGTGATGGTATATGACAACAATTAACCTCCACTAGGTAGCAATAATTATAAGATAAGGTAGGGTCAACTTGTAATGAACATGATTGTTTTCATCTCTTAAAAGCTCTAATCCACTCCGTTTCTTCTAGGAAAGCTAAAACATCAAGCCAAGAAAAGTGTGAATCAGTAAAAAATTTAAAAACACCTTCTAAAGATAAAATACACCAATGAAAACAAATACAGACCGTATAGAAAATTACGTAACAAAGAGACCAGTTGCGCCAGGGAATCGATATAAAAAGGCATTAGAATTAGGAGATCTATCACAACCACACAAAGTGTATGTCTTAGAAATTAACTTAACTACGAGATCATTCAATTCAATATCAAGCGAATTAACATTGCTGACAAGCATGTTTTCGAAACAAAATTGGAGTTTAGGCTCCTGAATCCACTTAATAGTAAATATTTGCTTTTGTTTAAGGTATGTACATGTGTAACTTCCTTTTTCCTTTCCAGAATACAACAACTAAATTTGACAATATCCTTTTATTGTCAAACAGAGGCCAGATCACTGCACCGAAACGTAGATGAAAATTGGTGAATTTTAGCCGGAATTATTTGGAGAAGGGAATTTCGGTAAAAAATATTTCATTTTGATTTCTCTATAAATACTAACTACCGCTAAGCTTGTTTAGAGTCGTCGGAAGTTCATGGAAGTTATGTGATTTATACTGTATGTTTGCATAAGTTGTTAAATTGCATATTTACTTGAAATAAAATTTGTTGATAAATCATTTGGTGTTATAACTAAACTTCAAGTCAAATATATCTTCACTAAAAACACACTTATTTTTACTTTTAAAATAAAAACTTATCAAAATTCATTATGATTAATTCAACAAAATACTATTACAAATATACTAAACCTTGCAATAATCGCTTGTGACTGTTCTGCATGAAAACTTTCAAGCAGTAATTATTTCTTAATCTGAATTCTTCGCCTAAAAATGCAACCATAATATTCAGCATAAATGCAAGAATATTATTATTAGCCATAATAACCCTTCCCTTTAAAATAGGTCCGCAAATAATCTAAGATTGTATGCCAGTCTTTAGTCGAAATTCGTAAATCCACTTATTAGGGTAGTTGCCATGTAGCCAGACTCTCATGCCCTTGATGAAAGATAAATATTCAGCTGGTTCAAAAGAAATAATAAAAAATTGACAATATTTCAAGCTACAATCATTTAAATTTTAAACATGAGTAGGCAAACACCAACCCTCAAAATTAGGCGTCAAGCCATCTACCAAACCACTGTTTGTTCAAAAGTCTTTGCAATTTAAATGTTTTGCCTAATTTGATTAGAAACAAGAGGATCATTTGCAAAGTTCTTGGTCGATTCGAAATATTCAGGATGACATTACAAATTTCTAAAAGTACCTAATAAGATTTGTAAAATTTAGATGCAATTATTAAAACGAGAGTCGTGGAGGGAATTTATAGTTAAGTATTTTAGATAGGACTGTGGCAAGGTCCAAAAACCTTCAATAAGTAAATCAATACATTATTAGGATCGGTTTTGCGAACATAATATAGAGTGTCCTATTTTAATATAAGGTAATATTTTATTACAAAGGAAGATATTCCGATTAATATATCCTATTTGGACAGTATATTTCAACCAGTTTCAGAATTCAATCATTCTCTTAGGCTCAGGATAAAAATTATAACAAAAAGGTGAGTTTGGGTAACTGCGCAGTAGGGGTTACTGCGTCTTCCAGTACCCAAATTTTCAAAAAGGTGTTTTATAAGTTGCATATGCTACAGGTTCTTAACTTCAATACTGACTAAGCGATTTTAAATGATTTGGTAAACTTGTAATATGCAGAAAAGTAACAGCTGATCTCTGAACCTAACCTAGACGTGTGATGTTAGCAGGTGGGTTGATAAGTATTTATCGGAAATTAATACTTTTATTTTTGTAAGTCGATATTTCAAATTCTTTGTGTTTCTTTGAGATAATAATAGTCAAAACGGGTATGTGAAATAATTAGAAGAAAATGAATTCAACATTTGTAAAAATTAAACTATGTGCCGCACTTGTCCCAAATTTGTAGCCTCTAGAGTAAGTGCAACTGTCAAGTGATGCTCTTACCCCATCTTAGTTTCTGAGGAACTAATGCTTCAGTTAAAATTGCCCCGAAATTACACAGGCAAAACAAGTAAAGCGAGCAACTACATCCAAGAAAACTTGCAGTCAGCCCCTGAGATCATCCGAAATGGAACTATCAGTATTAAACGAGCCAGCCGATTATATAAAATACCAAGATCAACTTTGAGTGATCATATTAGAGGCAGACGACGCGCGATGAGTACAAGTTTGGGAAGAATGACCGACATAAGAGTACAAGTCTAGGAAGAATGACAGGCATACCATCAGCTCAAGAAAAAACAATTGCAAATATCATGAGGACCATGGAAAAATGGGGTTTTGACTTTTCAAGGCGAGAAGTGTTAGAGAAGGCCAGACAGTTTGTTAAAGCGAATGGTTTGAAAACACGGTTCAAAAATGGAACGCCAGGTGAAGGCTGGTTCTTTAGCTTTAAACGGAGACATCGGCTGTCGATAAAGAAACCCCAGAACGCTGAGTTCGCAAGAAGAAAGTGTCAAGACCCATTCATTATTCATGAATGTTTTGATTTGCTCAAAGCTACTCTCTTGGAGTTGGGCATTCTCGAAAAGCTGAACACATTTGGATGCTTGATGAGATCAGTTTTTGCGCAGATCCTTTGAAAACGAAAGTAGTCGGAGGGGTCGGAATTGCCTCAACACACACTATCAGCGGCCCAGTTCGTGACAATACAACGGTGTTAGATGCATGCAGTGCCGCAGGCGAAAAAGCAATTCCTTTAATTAGCGTCAAAGAGAAGGATGTGTACTACGAATAGACCTCCGAGTTTTCTACAATTATTACTTCAAAAAGAATTTGGTCAAACAGTTTGGAGACTGCGATAGACACTTTAGTCATGTTGGCATCGATTTGATAAAAAAACGCGATGGCAGAACGATTTGTTAGCCTGAAATTGCCTCCCCACTCGAACCATATCCTACAACCGCTTAATATTGCGGTTTTTAAATCACTGAAGGCTACCTAGGATGTGAAGCTGATGAAATGGCGAAGATTGAACCTAGGAAAGAAAATGATAAAGAAATCCTTTGCAGTACTGATAAAAGAGGTTTGGGAGGAGGCAAACCCAATCTTGATTCAGAACGATAACACAGTTGTTCCCAAAGAAAAGTCTGACCTAGCTTTCCATAGATATGAAAACCGTCTTGTAACGCGCATGTAACGGCAGAGACCAGTTTTGACAATGACAATAATGCATTGACGTTGAGGCCAGTACCCCGTAGCAGCAGTGCAAATATTCGGCCATCTACTAGCAAGACCGTTACCCTCGATGCTTCGTTTGAAGAAATAATGCTGTCAATATTGAAGCAAAATAAAAATACACAAGATGCGTTTAAAGCAAAGGAGCGAGTTGCAAGCGGTGCAGAAATAATAAATAGAAAGGCGGTAATAGAAAGGCTGCAAGAAATGAAAGAGAAAAACTCATAGAAAATAAAGACTGAAAAAAAGACAAGAAGACTAAAGACGATCTCACAAAGAAAAACCAAAGAAAAAATACCAACCAAACATTATGAGGAAGTCAGAGACTGATTAAGATGAAGCTATTGATAAGATGGTGAAGATGAATCTGATGCATTTTCGGATGGAATAGATGACGAAATTCAAAAAGAATCCAAGGAAATAGATCGGGAAATTGTGAGATATATGGGAGTTGGGTGCTGGTGAAATTTCCAGGAAAGAAAATCGTGAAGCATTATGTGACATTCAAGAGAACGAAGCCCGAATAAAGTTTTCCAAAAAATGTTTCTAGTTTAATATTTGCTTTTAAGTTTCCATTGGTTGATGATATCGGCCATATCTTAAAAACCGGCATTATTAAGCTACTTCCAGGACCTAAGATCTGTAGGCGTGGTAAAATAACATTAGCAGTGTCATTATCAGGATATTCTATTCAATAAGATTTTTTTCCAGATAGTCGGGTTTGTCACGCTTTTTAGAATAAATATTTTTTAATTTTGTAAGTAGCGTACTGAATGTTTTTTAATACGAACAACGTTTTTACCCCAATTTAATGCAAATCGTTATTTCAATTAAACATAAAAAATATGTTCTAGGCTAAACATGAACTACTCATTTTTGTGTATGCACTTACCCCAACTCACCTTAAATAAAATCGTTCTTGGCTATTTAAGTCCAGCTATTACATCATCATCCAACAATTTTGAGAGTTATTATGGCAATATTTCACTGCTATGTTTTAAAAATCTCCTTACTCCCGCCCTACCAACTAACTTCTAATTTTAACGTCAGCCGGAGTTTTGCATTTTAGCCGCGAGACATGCCAAAGCAATTTGTAACGCGGTCATATCTAAGGCTACGTTGCCCGGATGTATTTCTTTGGAGACACATAACTAATAAGTTTATTAAAACTGGAAAGTTTTGTGACAAACATGTTCATGTGTTGGTGTTAAATTTCAAAATGTGAGCACATGAGAGATTTCGCTTTTCTCTGGCAAAATAACAATCTAGAAGAGGATCTTGGCACGCTACAATGACTATGCACGCAGGAAGTAGCTGCAGCTATAGGGCACTGCAAAGGTTATTTTTTCAGTATGTTCATTTTTGAATATAATTTTAAGTGTTATGGCATAAATGCGTTAAAAATCTTTAACCACATATGTTTTGATCTTAGAATATAAGATAGACCTACGTCAGTTGAAAAATAAAAACTTGTCTGATCTTATGTAGGCATCTATAAATCATACAAAAGTTGTTGTAATAAATTTTTTTTCTTTATTTTAATGCTGTGGAAACGTCGTTTTGCTTGAGCAACTACTAACGTGTGTTTCTGGAATACTTTTAAGAGTGGTCCAACGAAAATTTTCAGCATTCAAAATGAAAATCTGGAAAAACGTTCAAACAAGTCGAATTTTTATTTGAGGAGAAAATAAAATTCACCTTATTTTGTTAACGTAGTATCAGCCCCCTGAAGGGGGACCGAACAAACCTTGAAATTCCAATAGGAAAGATGGTTTATGCGCTACTACTTTTGGAAAATATCAGCTAGTACTTTATGGCCTTAAAATTTTGTGTTAATATTTTCATATTGGTACACAATATTGCCTATTATTACATTTACCCCAAAATATTACAATTATTACTCCATCGCCTCATCTTACTCAAGAATTATGCTTACTTGGGATATACAATTAATAAAGAAAAATACATACGAAAGGATACAAAATCAAACAGCAACAATATACAATATATACATAGAAAAGTTGTTTTACGCCTGCAAACTTTTATTCTAAGCTTATTTTACAACATCTAAGATTGCAAGGTAAAGTAGTACATCGGTTTACATGAGCCGACCTCTACGAACTGGGTAAACAAATATTTTTATTAGACCACCCTAAAATTGTTCCGAGATGCCTTGAGCAATATGCCTAAGTGGCATATTAAATCTCCTCTAAGTCGGGAGACAATACACCAGAATAGCAGCGCTGAGAACTTTTCGCACTGTAACCATTAAAATATGCGAACGTTATTTTATCTTTAAAGTGATGCGCATACCATATAACTACAATTACTATTGTGAACTACTTAAAAACATAAACCTACTAATTAAATATCACCCTGTCCTAAGTTTGAACTTGAACTTGACAAATGTTATATAAACATTCACAGTTAATTATAAACAACTAGAGCGTTCGACGGGAGCGATTTTAATCCTTAATGATGCAGCCATCAGCATTTTGTAACATATAAATACGCAGGCAAACGCCAAATTCATCAGGCTTATGGGTCTCTCAACTCCGCTCAATTTAGTTGAGGGCAGCACACAGGTGCATCCACTTCTAGTTGTTCTATTCCATAACACCCATATCTGTGAGTACCTGGACATAGGTCTAGGGTGATCAGGTCCTTACCTAACCTGGATGGACGTATGCACAGGTATACGGCACCCGGGGGATTCTAAAAAGTAGTGAGAGTCGCATCTACGAGTGAAGTATCGAAATTTCCAGTAAAGGGATTTTTGGGAATTTTTAAAAGTAGTGCGAGCGCCTTAGAAATCTATGACAAACTTAAATTAGAAAACTCTAAAAGACTTACCATACAAATATCAAAACGAATACATAAATAAAAGACAACCCAGCTTACATAAACTTTATTAATGAAACAGTGACCAAGGGCCCAGAAAAACTTTGAACTAAGCCTCCCTCGAGAAGACATACATTTAATATTAATTGGGTATAGCGTAAACTCTTAATAATTCATCTATAAACTTAATCAGGCCTTTATTAATATACAGTTTAACCGTTGTTAAGTTTGTTTGTAAATAAACTTGTTATTGTTTTATCAATGTGTCTCCTTTATCATCTCTTCTCAACTTGACGTAGTGCAACCCCAAACCTGGGCTACTCTCCTGCACGCTAAGTAAGGCGTGGCATCAGAAGTAAAAAATACAGATCGTGACATTATTATCCCAGAAAGACGATTCTCCTACCCTTAATTGAATTTGTACACCGAAAATCTTAAATACATGAGCTTTATGAAGCCTTACGAAATAAAACTTATGTCTGAAGTTAAAAAAAAAATAAATGCCGATTCTTGCGTCCATCTACTAATGCTCAGTCGCATCAGCTTTACTAAATATTATAACGATATTAACTAATTATTACGCTAATTATAAAGTTTTATCTTATTTATCAGTTCATTGTTATTTCTCTTTTCCAGAGGCAAAGAGGTATTGCTTCCTGTTCCCTTCCCTAAATCGCCCTCCTAATATAAATACCTAAGGTAAAGTCATTTCCGATCTATAACTAGTTCAGCTTTCTCAACTTAGTGCTTTACTCTTTTTAATCGAGTTTGTTTTGAAACTACGTCATAGATATTCCTGAAATTAAAAGAGTTTTTACACAGACGAACGAATATACTTAACAGACTTTCTTGGAATGTTACAGCAATAGTAATAACACTCTATACTATTATTCTGTTTCGGATTATATACAGAGGAATAAATCTTATTTAAGGTCTCTTCCTAGATGTGTATAGGGTTAGTCCAGCTCAAGAAGTTTTTACTTGCATCTAACACATTTGAGATTGCCACTCATGGCAGAAACTCCCTAATATAAAGGCACAATTCAGCGGTTTGCAGAACAATATTAGCATTCAGATTCATAACAGTCTGTATTATAACAATGTTAATTAATTATGACGCTAATTAGAACGAATGATGCATTGACGCATTTATCTTCTTTATCAATTCATTACTATCTCTACTTATCAGACGTATAGAGTTATTGCTCCCTATTCCTGTCTCTAAATCGATTTCCTAATATAAATACGTTAGGTAAAGTGAGTTCCGACATATAACTACTTCAGCTCCCCAAATTTAGTCTTTTACTGTTTTTAATCGAGTTTGTTTTGAAACCATATCGGAAGATTATCTTGAAATTAAAATAGTTTTGCAGATATCATATTTAAACATAGGCGTAGAAATAGCTTGAATGACTGGTGAAGTTATCCATTTAATAAACTTTCTTGAAATGCCATAAAAATAGTCATAGTAATAAGAATCTAGAAAGTGGCGAGCCGTGCGTGCCGGCACGCCCCGCCCCTTGTGTGTTGTCACATCGGCGCCCTTCCTTATTGCAAATTGGTTTATATATCATATAGTATGCAGTGTCCGCCACAAACACATTTTTTATTATCAAATTTAGAGAAAAATCGATTGAAGATCCATTGCGCAGCACTTGAAACCAAAAAAATAGTATCATCACACCTATTGTAACTTGTTAGGGAATTTGAATTTTCTTATGTAGTTTAGCTAATCTATTCTGACAGAATATCGACAAAAGTTGTTCTTCTGGTGCCTCCGTTTCCAGAAGTGGTTGGCTTTGCTGCAAGGTAATCCGCCAGCACAATTTGTGAGTGACCTCGATATTGACTGACCATATCTAAGCCACAGATCAGCTAAAACTTCATCTCAGAATAAAAATGCTGTGAGTAGTAACTATATTACAAAGCTCTCTCAATTATACTTTAAAATGAGGTTGGGGGTTAGTAAAAACAACACAACAAAGCAATCGAAGATGGACAACAAAGGCATTTACAAAAACATTTACACAAGCTAAGGAAGCCAAGGAAAGGTATCAATCAATTGAGCATTGCAGATGATTATAAATTAATCTTATTTAAGAATAAAAACTTTGCTATTATGTCAACTATTTCCTCAGATGGATCGCTCAACACCAAAAAAATAGATATAGGGCTCTTCGCATTTTTGCGCCTAAGTTCTCCATAAATATCAAAATTAGGAATTACATTAATTGGGCACTCAAAAAATACATGATTCAGGTCTTTAACAAAACCACACTTACATAAAGGATTTTCTTTTAGGTTTAATTTGAACAGGTGCTGTTTCGTTGAACAATGACCCGTACGCAAGATGTCTTCTATTCTTATATGGAAAACTCAAAAACGAGCATTTGGATGGAGAAGGATCTTGTACTTTACTATATAAATATTTTTTTCCAGAAGCAAATTCCTCCAAATCATTTTATATTTAGTACTGATTTCTTATTTAATCATTGTTAAAATATCCCGCAATCCCAAAGGAATGTCCATGGGCACATTCAAATCTTTGCCTATTTTGGCAACCAAATCTACTACCACGTTACCATGGATGTCAGCATGTCCTGGAATCCAGGAGAGCAAAATTTTTGAACCGTTTTGGTTAGCCAGAGCAATTATTAATCTTTTAGTTTTCAAAGACCAGTAGTCGACTGAAGCAGTGAAATGATTGCCTTTAATTAATTAAATTGCACTATAAGAATCTGAGAAAATTATAACCTTCATAAGCAGTTTATTTATGGATAATTTAACAGCTTGATGGATTCGACAAAAGTTGTAAAGAAAACGTGAGTGTAATTTAGTTTTATGACCCTGGACAACATTATGCCCACTACACCAACTGACTCAAACATCACAATAAGACAGACAACGAAGGTAGGAAAGCTGAAGCATTTGCCATCACCGGCGAACTTGTGCAAACTGGGTCGATCTAAAAGGGTTTAACCTACATTTTCCTTGGCTGGACGTATGGTTTGGCACTGATGACTTGTCAGTTTGCTGCGAAGAGATTACGCAAGTAATCTCCTCAGGAATTGAAGCATACATCCCAAATTCTATCAAGTTACTGTCACTGTAGGCAGCCTAAAAGTACTGGCAGCTGAAAATCGCAATTATTTTGCCACAGCGAGAAACGAATACAAACGTGTGATTGACAAAACTAAGGGCAAACACAATCAAACGATTAGGAATAAACTTTTGCAATGCCTCAGTGGCTCCAAAAATTTCTTGTCGGTAGCAAAGGCAATAAGTAATAACTTTACAAAAACCTCTCTCCCACCTTTGATAGACGAACGCGGCATCCCGGCCCCTACAGCCAAGGAAAAAGCAAACATGCTCGCCAAAATGTTTTCATCGCACTCGACCTTAGTCCCCCAAGGTAAGGCTCTCCTTACGATATCGAACATCAACACTACCATGGCAGAAGTTACGCTTCATCAGCGTAATATTCGTAAAATCCTCAAAGAAAGTGGATACGCAAAAGGCATCAGGACAGGATGGAATACCTGCCATCGTGTTAAAAACCTGCGCCAATGAACTGACACGTATTTTTTCCATAATTCTTTTCTAAGTGCCATGCCTCCAATAATCTCCTAAAGTCATGGAACGTGCAGTCAATCAGTAACTACTCAAGTACCTTGCGACCAATAGATTAATTAGCAATAACCGATACGGCCTATGTCACTCATATATGGAGCAGGGTAATTATTGAGAACTACGGAGAATCTCGAGAGATTTTGTCGCATATTTCGAAGGTATTCAACAGAGTTTGGCTTGACGGATTGCTCAACAAATTGCCGTCCTACGGAGTACCAGACTCTCTCTGCAGCTGGCTTACCAGTTTCCTTAAGAACCGGTCTCTGCATGTTGCAGTTGATTGATACATCTCAGGCACATTCATCATTAACGCGGGCGTGTCTCAGGGCGCGATACTTTGACCAACTCTGTTCCTCATCGATATTAATGACCTGCTGACCGAAACCAATAATCCTGTTTACAGTTTTGAAGATGACAGTATCTTTATCTTCCAATTTAGATCGGAAAAACCTTTGCCAGCGATTGAGACATATCACCGCAAACAGGAGCAGATTACAGCAGTTAATCAAGATCTGGAGAGGGTTCGAACTTGAGGCAACAGAAACTGGGTCCAGTTTAATGATCAAAAACCCAAGTGGCCACGTTTACCAAGAAAGCCAATACGGCGGGCCCTGACATCATTATGGCAGGATCGACCATTCCTTCATCCTCGTCAGTCGGACTACTGGCCCGCCTCATCCCGGACCCAGCAACGCCTGTCAGACAAGCACGACAGACGGCAAGAGCGTACTCGTTCGTTGTACAACTGGAAACACCTAGAACATCGCTTTACAAGGACTCTTTCGTCTGGTGCACCGCGTCGCTGTGGAACTCACTCCCAGGACATCTGTTTCCCCCAAATTACAACCTACAGCTATTCAAGAACCGTGTCAATTAACATCTTTGCACATACAGCGCTCGACGAGTAGATACCCTAAGATATCCCTTTAGTGTGTGTGTCATTGCCATAAAGAAAAAAAAGCTAGCCTAAACTCTCCCAAACTAAAACAAAAATTTTAATTTCAATATTTTTAAACTTCAGTATATTAATGTTTATTGAGAAGGTAAAAACAAAAAATTATTTATTTTTCTGAAAACCGAACTTTTGCATGGCCACTTTTTTAATATCTTCACGCAGAATTCCAAAGTATTCATTTTTATCTTTTAATAAACAGCATAAGGGCTTTTAGTTATCACAACAAAGTAGAAGAAAAATTATTGGATTTGCATTTATTCATCTTTTTTATTGTTCTTCGAATTATTGGCACAAAAAATGCCGAACCAATGATAAGTTGCCTTCTAGTTTATTTATTGTGATAAATAATAACTCTTACGCGTTTCTTAAAAGATAAAAATTTATATTTTGGAACTCTGCTTGAAAATTTTGTAAATTTTTTCTTTGTCAAAATACATTTAAATGGTCAAGTTTAAAAATATGCAGGGTGAAACAAATTCGCTTCTCACTATTGGAATCTCGTAAACGGTAAGAGCTACAGCAAAGTTTAAATTTTCTCAAAGTTGCACAATTTAGTGCCCAGTATTTTAAAATTTTGAAGATTTTCAATTTTTGTATTTAATTTTTTGTGACGTTATTTTTGGGAATATCAAAAAAATATTAAAACTTTCTGGAGGCACACTTTTTAACGGTCTATCCTAAAATGTCAGTTCTCTAACTCAAAGTTTCGATTACTCAGATCCATTATCAAGCCATTTTTTTTAAATACGGACCTTTAATTTTTATAAATTTTTTGCATATTTTGGGTAAAATCCATCACCAGATATTTCTAATTCGTAGGCGTTATTGTCAAAATTAAATTTGAGATATCAACTTAATCTGCACCTGTTAGGATTGTAAATTGTCTTAGGTGTTCATTTTGTTAATAATACCTACAAATTAAAAATATCTGGTGATTGATTTTTCCAAATTACCCCTAAATATGCAAAAAAATTGATAAAGAGTATAGGTCCATATTAAAAAAAATTGACCGGATGATGGTTCTGAGAAATCGAAACGTTGAGTTAGAGAGCTGACATCTTAGGATAGATCGTTAAAAACTGCCTCTAGAAAGTGTTAATATTTTTTCGATATTTCCAAAAATAACGTCACAAGAAATTAAAAACAAAAAATCGGAAATTTCGGTTTTTCTCGATTATCTCCGGAAGTACTCTACATATCTCAAACTTCAAAATATCAAAATACTGGGCACTAAATTGCGCAACTTGGCCCAATTTAAACTTGGCTGTATCTCATACCGTTTACGAGATCCCAATAGTGAGAAGCAAATTTGTTTCACCCTGTATATACAATAAAATATTTAATTTAGCTTGTGGAATTTATTTATTAGTTTTTTTTTAACAAAAAAGAATTTACCAATTGACTGTTTTTCATTTATGTTAAAATGATTTAAAATGTTGTATGCGACCATAAAATTAAATTTCAACCTATTTTTTTTTAAAGCCGATTTTTTTCGAGAGAAATCGGAAAAATGGAAAAATTAAATTTTTTCGGTTTCTTTTTTCATCATCAGCATCTGAAGGGAACTAGTCCGCATTTAAGCTCATTCACTCGAAAAAAGTAAATAGATTGTTAGGTAAGACAATGGAGAAATTGGTTGCAATAATTAAAAACGACCTTTATCTTCTGATAAAAACATCGCTAAAAAATATTCCAGCAAGAATTTCCTATATTTCCAAAAAATAGGAAGACACTTCCATAGAGATCGACTAAGATGATGACCAATTAATTTGACAATATGTTTCAAATACAATTCATCCTAATGAAGATTCTTCGGATTCTGGAGAAGGTGATAATAGTTTAAATAATACTGATAACGAAATTGTGTCTTCAGATTCTGACTAACTCTACAATTTTTTTATAATCTCTGTGTTTTTCGTTTGATTTTTATAAGATATAAAAGGTATTCTGTTTTTCATAGTAATAGGTTTATTTATACATATATATTTTTTAAATATTATTTTATTTTTGTTACGTATAAGATTATCATAGTTTTTGGATGCTCTTTATTTATTTATTGTGTAAGTATATTTTATGCTTTTTGTCAGTGTCATTTTTGTCAGGTTTTTTGGTCTAGAAGTTCTTATTCAGTTTTTATTTTATTTGCATAATATATATTTCGATTGCTACAGTTCCGTTTTTTTGTATAGTATTTGACAAAAAAATAAAATTTGGATTTTTCCGTATTTTATCAACAACTCTCGGAAAAAAACGCAGAAAAAATTGCTTTTGTTTACTAAAAACTGTGTTCTTCCAACGAAATGAAAATTAATTTTATTGTCCAAACATTTTTAGTAAGATATACAGATAAAGCAAAAAATAAGAAAATCTTACTTTGTAAAATTAAAAATATTTATAAATAATATTTTTGAAACAGCAGCTGTAAAAGACATAAGAGCACATGCAAAAACACTTAACAGTCTTTTCACAGGAGATTCAGTTTTTTAAAAACATGTCAAACTGCAAAAAATTACAAAATTTTAATTTTTCTTTTTTATAGTAACCTTATTTAATACAACGAATGTTGTATTAAAAATGTAAAAACAGGTCATTTAGGATTTAGAAATTAGAGCAGATACGCAACCTTTGTTTTGCCGCAATTTCGACCATTTTTACATGTAAATTTCCATAAGAAAATCTAAGGTTCATCGTGGTCATTTTTGTTCCCCAGTCGTCGACTTGAGCTGTCTGTCTGTCTAAAAAGCTGTCTTGAAAGACAGCTTGCCGACTTGGGCTAACATCTCTCAATACAGCCCCTCAACGGTCTGTCTAAAAAGCTATCTTGAAAGACAGCTTGTCGACTTGGATTAACAGCCCCTCAATACAGCCCCTCACGAGGGGTTGTATTGAGTGCATTGAGGGGCTGTTAGCCCAAGTCGGCAAGCTGTCTTTCAAGACAGCTTTTTAGACAGACAGACAGCTGTTTAGACAGACAGCTCAAGTCGACGACTTGGGAACAAAAATTACCACGATGAACCTTAGATTTTCTTATGGAGATTTACATGTAAAAATGGTCGAAATTGCGGCAGAACATAGGTTGCGTATCTACTAATTAGGCATAAAATGCATTGGAATTAAAGGCGACTACACCCATACAAAGTATGCATTTTATAATATCAAATAATTGCGGCATCATTGAAGTGCAAATATATTAAACGAGGTTTATTGTTGACAAGCATATTCTCGAAAGATAATCGGGGTTCACGGTCCCATATATGTGGCCCCCTTCTTCCTTTCCGGAGGAAAATTCAATAAAGAATATGGTCAAAAATAACTAGGTAGTCAAAATACTACTGCGAGGCGAGAATGGAATTAATAGGATAGACATTACTGTATCATGTGCTATGAAAATATATGGTAATATCATTTATGGGTGCCTTATTTTGAATTCTAATAAATTTTTACCACCATCTGGGCGATAAATTTCAATTTATTCTTGACAGAATGGCAAAGGACCCAAAGAAAATCAAAACGCAAATAATGGCATAGTAAAATAATTAACTGGTAAAATGGTATAAGGGTAGCATGTTGGATCTATGTAGCTTTAAGTAACATTCAAGTGCGTTATCATCTGCAGCAAAGAAGATACATACAAGTGGCTACAGAGAGGACAACTCTATCTAAAAACAGGGCGGCTTCATATTAGCGATACAGGACCAGGTAATAGCAACCAAGAGCTATACCTTTAGAAAAACAAGGATAAACGAATTTTGCAGGAAATGCCACCAACACCACAACACCAGGACAATTTGTAATAGGCGAATGCAAAATACTCGCGAGCAAACAGCAACAGATACTATATTTACGCACCAGACAGTACATTGGAAAATAATGGGTTGGAACTCTATTATGATAAACCATATACAACTATACTACATAACAGACCAGATCTCACATTACTAAATAAAAAACAAACCATATATCTAATAGACGTATCGATACCAACAGATAACAATATCAGTAAAAATACATACAAAACAGAAAAGTACACTTCCTTGGCAACAGCAGTGGAAAGAATATGTAAACAAGAAAGAGTGCAAATAATGTCATTCATAATAACCACAATAAGCATCACGCATAACAATTGGCACAAACTCGTCTGCCTAAGAGAAAACCGGAAAAAAAAACAGGAAAAAATTAAAAACGAACTTAATAATAATACTCGTCATCACAGTTCAAACATAAAACAAAAATTATTCTTAAAAACACTATTCCAAAGTTCAATCAATACACACGTGTGCGTGGTTGGTTTTCCACTTAACCAGCTTGTTTCCATCTATACATTTACAGTCCTGTAATTTCGCTAATAAAATTCAATATACCTGAAAGTGTGCTTGAAAATAATTAGCCTAGAATTAATTAATTTAAATTGTATACCTATGCATGCCTAACAATTTCGAATATTTTGTTTCCTGCTTAGTTATTGAATGAGCTCTAAATGGAATCAAATACACAACATAATTAACAAAGATATTTTACTGACAAACATTTATGGAATACCTTGGATGGAAATAAGCGAATTAGAATAAATTGCTTAATTAATTGCACAAACACACGATTTTCTATTAACCCGTTGCTATTAAATAGCGGCAAAAAAATAAGCATATAATAAATCTTAATGAATAAAAACTAAACATTCAATAAAAAAAAGAACTTCATAAGCTGAAGCTTAGGTAAAATATTTATTTCAACATAAATTAGCCACTGCTTATAAAGACGTATATATCTACAAACAAGGACGACAAAAGCTGTCCGAAATTAATCCAGCGTACGATGAATAAATATTTAAAATGAATGCCATTGAGATGGTCGACCTTTTAGCTGTTGATAGGTATTTTTAGATCCCAACATTATTTGAATTATCGCCGATTTTGATTTTGATGATTATAGATATTGATTGTAATACTTCACATATTCAAACATCATTGAACTTTTAAGCCACAAGGTGTTCGAATTCTTCTAATTGTGATGTATGTACAAAAGTCCAGGAAGCTTAATCACGTCCACTCTATGTACTATGCTATTACATGACATTACATTACATGAAAGCACTGTAACCTGCCTTAAGCGTAGGGTGCCCACTACACACTATTTGTTAATTGCTTAACAGGCGGTCCATATGCCAGGTTCACTCATCGGTTTCAATTTTATTTAAAGATGTGGGTCTATGTGTTTTCAGTTAGGTGAAGGCTCCTCTAAATTTTTAACTAGGAATATATCAATGATTACACATTGAAGTCAGGGCCCGGGCAGTACAATGTTTATAATAAGATTTAGAAATCAAAGATATTTATTATGGAAAGACACGTAGGTAAGCACTAACTTACCAAAATAAATATCTAGATTCCAAGTAAACTATTTATTTATATAAGAAAACTTACACAAACTCTCCAAAGACAATAAAGATGTATCTCAAATTAATTTGGAGTTATGGTAACGCCCATAAACTAATGAGAAGATTCTCTTATAAGGTATTCTACCTATATTATCATAATATCAAATCAAACAAAATAAGATACTAAGTTCTAATCTAGGTCTTGTAACATTAATATAGCCCAATTCCTATCTTGGAATAATTTCAACCAAACATTAAATTCTTAAAGGTTTGACTAAATGCAGATAATTAGGAATGACTATAAATAAGATAGTCGAAGAAGTAAATATGTGTGTATTTAGTCAGTAAATATCTACAGGTATAAAGAAGGCGATTATTAAACAGAACTAATCTAAAAGAATCTCATGGCAGCGGTAATAATAATATACCAATAAGAAGTTAATAAAGACATACTAAATCAATGAAGTAACCAATGAAGTAAATATATATTATAGATCTAGACGGTAAGTATCTATAGGTAGAAACGAATTGATTATTAAACAACAATAATCTAAATGAACCTCATGGCTGCGATAATATCATTATATGACTAAAAAGTTACTAGAGATCTGTTAAACCAATGAATTACTCTATAAAGTAAGAATATATATAGCTAGCAGGTATGTATCTACGGTTAAAACGAATTGAGCTCAGTTCGATTCCGGTTTTAAGGCGAAAACCTAAAGTTGCAAATTGCAGCTAAATAAAAACCAGTCCACTGCTATGAGACGTGGAGCTGATTACAGTAAAAACTTGTTGTACAGGTCGGTAAGAGTAATACACAAGTAATTCAGATAATCACAAAAGCACTTCGAGATATTTATTATTTAAGGTAACACTATATCGGTGATAAGGAAAATCAAAATTAAATAATTGTCAAAGATAACAAATGACATAAAGTCACCGAACAATAATTTCAGTAACTCAATTAAGGTAAACAATAACGATAGTAGATATGAGATGACCTACAGGCAGGTATATTCGATGAATCTAATAACAGTAACAATAAATCAATTAATTATTATAACATTAACAAAATAAATTCTCCACTCGAGATAATATCAGATAATGATAAAAAATAGCGACTATGAAGAGAAGCAGAAATATATATGATACGCGATATCAGATCACCTGCAGGCAGTGAATTTGCCATCAGGAGTGAGAACTAGACAACTTCTTCAACTTTGCCGATAGTTAGCATGTACATACTACACTGGTCATTGTCGGCTAAGAAGCCACATGAACATGATAGGGCTTTCCGAGGAAACGGAATGCGGCTTGTGCTTGGAGGACGGAGAAACAATGGAGCATATTTTAGGCCACTGTCCAGCAATGGAAAGAACCAGACAAACACTGTTTGAGCATTCTCAAATTACACTTGTATATTTGAAAACTATCCTCCCCAGAATCGACTTCATGAAAAGGATCGAGCCTCTGGCCTAGTGGAAACCACATATGTGAGCCACAATAGACCAATGGTCGCAGTGGAGGGTCCCCATCTGGGACCACTCACGTGTACGAGTACGAGAATAACCTACAGCTCTTTAATGGTAAGTTCGATAAGCAAAATGGCAAGATCAGTAAACGAAAAAGAGAAATAACGATAATATAAGCGATATAGACGGCAAACAACCTACAGTCGTTTAGCGGTAATTCATTAATCAAAATGATATATAACGATAATATAATAGTGAAATTATTCGGCAAACATACTGTCCAGTGTAGTTTCAAAAATTATCGGTCATATCGTTTGATACCGATCAAGATGTTTAACGACTAGTTTGCTTACCCTTCCTATGAAAAAAGGTTTGTTACATGTTAGTGTGGCTATATTGAAGAGTGAAAACTGTGTATATTTAATTAGGGACCTTCCGCTATCACCCGTGAGATCTTCCGCTACTTCCCATGACACCTACTGTGGAAAATAATTACGTTCCCTGACCTTCCGTGGGCCTTTCTATGCCGACCTAGCGTATGCCTGATGTCATGTCATTTAGCCGTACCGAGGCTTTTTCTCAAGGTGATACGACCACATTTTTGATTAATGAATTATCTTTAAACGACTGTCGGTCGTTTGCTTTCTTTATCGTATATTATACAATAAACAACATATCGCTCTTCAGGTGCCCAAAAGGGTAGGAATCTATTAGTTTATTATAAGCTTTTATTTAACTTCACTTGTATGTTTGGGTCAAATCTTACAAGTTAAATTTGTCCTACTTCCCATCAATGTTCAATATTAACATCGATTTATAGTGAGGAGTTTTTCAGCCGAAATTGGAGAGAATTAACAAAAATAAATGATAAATAAAAATGTTCTCTGATGGGCGTATAATTATCATGCCAAAATAGATTATAAATATGTCTACACAAAAAAAATACGTAATAAAAAATAAAGAGATAAAAAATGTGTACAATAAAATAGAATTAAATTTAAATGTTAGCACGGCAAAAGCATTAAAATAATAACCTCTTATGCAAGTTATAAAATAAATAAATCTTTATGATCAGTTTAGCTAAATAAAATAATAAAGAAAAGGGATCACAAAGATCCATCAGATCACATAGTCCTTCCAGGTCACATAGACCTCCCAGGTCACATAGGCCTCCCAGGTCACATAGACCTCCAGGTTACATAGACCTCCCAGGTCACATAGACTTTTCCCCAGGTCACATAAACCTCCCAGGTCACATAGACCTCCCAGGTCACATAGACCTCCCAGGTCACATAGACCTCCAGGTCACATAGACCTCCCAGGTCACATAGACCTCCAGGACACATAGACCTTCCCCAAGTCACATAGACCTCCCCAGTCAAATAAGTTTTAGTACTCAATGTTTTTTCGATGAGAATTAGTGCCAATAAAATTAAGTAAATAATGCATCTGTCACAGGAGTAAAATATGTAAAGAAATAACATACAAATTATACATTCGAGCTCATCCCTTCAACAAAAATAGAATGGGCCATACAGGCCAAATAATGTTAAACCTTTATAAAATTTTAATATCAAATAAATATAATTTAATGTGTGTTAATAGTTTGATAAATTATAATTGTTGCCAACTTGAAACTCACCTCTATCCAAAATATAGGTCTACACAAAACACCACTAACACAATAATGAAAACAGTTTTGCAAATTCTTCTAGGAGCTGTATACATTCATATGCTGTTCCATCAACTGCGTTACCAACTAAAAAAGGTAACTTTTAATCAGATTTTGTGCATTTTCAAAATAATGTAAGATGGGTGCAAATATAGGTTTATCTAAAAGTCTATTACTTTAAATTTTGTGCTAATTAGTTATTGCGGTAAAATTAACGAAATATAGAAATTGCTAAAATGTAGACAATTACTTTTGCAAAACTTTTTCCAAAATAATTTGTAAAGTTTTACGAAACTATCCCCAAAATAAATTAAAATAAAGAATTTTGCACGAGGTATTAAATTTCATTCTTGAAGTAAAAAATAATATATTTTACAAATTTTATATGCAATCGTATTTACCGTATTTTTTTTTAAATATGCTGAATAAGGCCTTTACCTTTTTATCCTTTTTTGGGACTTCACAAAATATAGTTTCCAAAATATTAGTAAAAACATATTTCATTATTAAGCTCCTCCATTGATTACTTACTAAGCGGGAAATTTTCTCTATGTTTACCAATAGCGCTTTGACCGAAGTAAATCGCGTCAAACTCGGCTCTTATTGCCTCAATACCCTACTTTTTTTTACCGTCGCGTTGCGTCCTCGGCCTTTGATATGACGATTTCATTGAATTGGCGCTTAGTGAACCAACTTATATTTTTAATTCTGTAAACTTTGGTAAAACCCAGATTGTAAAGTTTCGATAATAAAAGATTAAAGTTAACCTTGTCAAAGGCGTTGGAGAAATCAGTGTAAATGGAATCGACTTGTTTCTTCTCTTCCAGTACATATGTACGTGAGGTTGATGATATCCACCTAAAGTACTAAAGCTCAATCTACAATAAATTTGTCAAATAGTTAAAGTGCAATGTTAACTCTGAAAGAAATGATTCAAAACAAGTCTATGACGCTCAAATACTTACCAGAATAAGCCATAGCTAACCATAAATAAAACACAACACAACTCTTAAAACCCTTTATAAAACAGGGTCCAAGACCTTAAAACAATTCAAAGTACACCTCAACCGAAAAGACATGCGTACTCTTGTAATTAAAAAATAAAAAATTTTCAGTGTAACCAAAATTTATGAACTGGGTAAATGCAATTTACACACACCCAACGTCTTATTAATAGAAAAATAATCTCCTTTGGTTAATAAGTACAAAATACATTAATGGTTCATTATCAAAAGATAATTCGATCAATGAACTCTAATTATATCTCAACATTATAAAAAACTCACATAACTGGAAAGACTTAAGAACAGAACAAATGCAATTTTTTTCATAAAGAGTTCACATCAATATATAAATCTGACTAGTGATAGAATACTCTCAACTATTACCACAACTTCTAACTAAAGGAAAATAATAATAAAGTAAGTGATAATAATATTATCAATAATAGCAAAGCCACAATAATTATATCAATCGACCAAAAAATAAAAGAGTTCATAAAATTAATAAAAGCTATCGGAAACAACAATGCTCAATTTATATTAAAATAACAAAAACGATATTATGTCAATCGGCAAGAAAAAAATTTATAAAACTAATAAAAGCTACGGCCAACAATGATAAGATTATAAAAATAATAGGAACCATACCACTTTAGCTTTGAAGTTCTGCTTCTGAAAAGGTTGCAAGTTCAGCAGTAAGGGTGAAAGTCACCTGCTCGAGAGTGAGAATTATCCGCCCAACAAGGTGAAAGTGAACCAAATGTGAAACCCTGTAGTGGGACCCGGTAGTGAAACCCGGTCGTGAAACCTTGTAATGGTTTCTGGCACCAGTAGCAAAACCCTATAATAACCCAATACTAATTAGACTAAGCCACTTACTACAATGAAGAAATTATAGCCCCCCCCCCCCCCCTTGCATATATATTTTTTATAAAACACATCACCCCAAAAATTATCAATGGATTTTCAGTAAGCATCAGCAAATAAAAGGTGCAAATAACTTGAATATAAAAAGAAATAGGTATGAACCACCCCTAAATAGTATAAACTTCTCAATATGATCAAAACTAAAGTTACATTTAGCAAAATGTTTATATATGATAAAAGGAAAAAGTTAAAATATTGTATGAAATGTAATGCACTGGTGGTCGATGTAAAAAAAATAAGACAAATAAAAGCGATTCAATCATTAAGCTATGCAAAAAAACTTTAGCGATATTTACCTCTCTCGAGTTGGAGGGTTGCCTGGAGGAACAACTGCCTCGGTTTAATATGAGAAAGTCTTACCTTGCGCAGTACGAATATTCTGGTAAAATGGCTGTGCCAAGCACTAATTTGGGATTCAATCCCAGATCCCCTAGAAGGGTAGTATTAACCACAATAAAAAATGTTAAGTCACCTGGAACTGCACTGCGGCGAGACACTTTCTCTCTTCCTGGTAGGTATTTCTAGAAGAATGAGATCGTCGGTTTTATTCAATTAGAGAACAACCGTTAGATCAGAAAACAAGATAGTGCCGAGAGCACTTGTCGAAAAGAAGAAAAAGAGTTTTAATCATCTCCTGATGATGCTAACATGGTTAGCGAAACGCGCGTCGATTGCAAAAATTTGGTTTTGATATTGTGGATAAAGTTCAGTTTTAGTAAGAAATAGTCGATAGGAGGAATACTTCTAAGATAATGAACGAGAACTAAGCATTGTAAAACGACTGCGAAAGCAACAAATAATGAGCTAAAATTAAATTGTTCAATAAATAATAGGAAATATTCCTAAACAAAATAATAAATCTGTAAAAATCCCAATCGACAGCATCAATTGAGTGAAATATTCCTAAACCAAATAATAAATCTGTAAAAATCCCAATCGACAGCAACAATTAAGTGAAGAGAGCCCACTAATAATATTCAAGGCTACCAATCGAATAATACAAAAGTTATAACATGCCACGTGAAAAGATAAATATAAAGTAGACATCCCAAATATCAAAGTCCACAACTGTCGGTAAGAAGGTGGAACTACAAAATAACCTTAAAATCCACGAAAACTTAATAAAGGAAAACAAACAGCCACTGGGAATTATGTGAGGGATAGGTCCTAAATCCCTAGAAGAAGAAGAAGATAGAAGAAGAAACAACAAGCAATCCATGCAAAAATAATCAAGAAGAAAATAAGCAACAGGTACTAATTTTTACTATTGAAGAGAAAGGAAAATGTAATAACTAACAATTATTCTCAAATTAACAAATAAATAATAAAGCAGCAGTAGTATCTCAAAGCAAATCAGTGACCCCAACAAGTTCAAGCCATATCAGCCTGAGATTAGAAATGAAATATTCAAACCGAAAGTTGTATATGAATTTGACCAATCTAACGAAGATCAAGGCAATTAACTTAGTTCCTAAATTCAGAACTGCAAGAAAACATAATTATTGAAATATAACTAAGCAGAGTTAAACTAATCACACAATTATTTTTATTTTAGTTGTTGTTGTGTCACTCGCTGTCAGTTGCCAATCTTCACCAAAACTGTACGCATATTTGGAAAGTAGGGACCATATAAAGTTTATCTGTCGGAAAAGTTACTAGGCGTTCCATTTAAAATACCGAAGATTTAATTGAATAAAAATAGACGGTTTTTTGGCAAACCTGTGTAAAAGAAATTACCACCAAGAAAAACTTACGGATGCCTGAAAATGATTACGACAAACCGCATCATTTTATCTCATTTACTTTTGTAGGTATAAGCTATCAAAATAGGGAACTTTTCAATGGGAATATTACTTACTCTAATTAAAAAGAATTGTAATTTTTCAGTACAACAAAAATTTATAAACTTGATCTAAATGTGAATTAATACCTTTTACACAACCAACGTCTTACTATTAGAAAAATAATCGGTTTTGGCTACAAAGTACAAAATATATTAGTCGTTTTTTATCAAGAGATAACTCAACCAATAATTCTAATTTTATTCCAGGTCAGTATAACTATCTAATACTCTTTGGAGCTAAATAAAAGTTTTACTCGGTGGATGCTAAAAAGAGCAAACCGTCTAAATAATAATTTTTTGCCGGAAGCTGATTATCTGCGGGGTTTATATTGCAAAGTTCCATATCCTCGCCGTATCACGGTAATAGTTTTTCAAGAGGATAATACCCGTGTAGTCCGTTCGTTGAGGCGAGACCATAGCGCAGAGGCCAATGCTCTGATAAAACAAAGCTGGACGATCATCTTATACTTCTTTATTAAAGCGGAGATTATGTGGAAGAAAGTATGATTTATCAATTTACTGCGACGTGAGAAAGGTTACACGGAAAAAAAACTAAGAATCGTAAATCCTTGTGTTATGCAAATCCAATAAGAATTTGATGTTGTTTGGAGTTTGGATTTAGCAGGAAATTAATATGAAAATATTATTAAATTGACAGAATCACCCTCAGGCATAATAGTAACAATAAGTTTGCTAAAACAGAGTTTTAATCGCAATACCGCAGACGAAAGTTTGCACTCGACGCGCGTTTCGTTAACCATGTTAGCATCATCAGGATTAAACTGAATTTTAATAGTCTCCTGATGATGCTGACAAGTTTAGCAAAACCCGCGTAGAATGCAAAAATTCTGTTTCGGTATTGTAGGTCAAAATCTGTTGTAGTGCATTTTCCCGAAGGGTTCAAACCCCAGCTTACTCTAAATGGGTAGCAACTTAACACTAGTAAAATGTATAATATATTATCATAACTTTCTACAAATTGTAGACCGCAATTGATTTAGACTGAAACTTAAAATATCTATATCTCCATGGCTGTATATAAATCTTAATGCCATATCGAATGGATTATTACAACCATACATTTTTTTCTCTTACTGATTCAACTGAAAAATAATATTTTATAACGGTCTATGAACACACAACTGCAGAATTTGTAACTGCATAATATGTCATAATTAACTAAAATTCGAACACACGGTCATTAAATTGATGCTGTACCTATTTTCTGAGGAACGACATCCAAAACGGTGTAACGGTGTAAATGTTAAAAAATACAGTAGTGCTATCTTCTCCTTTCACTGGTCAATTTGTGTTATCGATACTCTCGCTACCTTACTTCTCGCGACCATACTTCCGATGTTACGAGCTGCTCGAATGGTACATCCGTTTGGAGCGCCACTTGATAGATGTGGTATATATTATTTCTTGAGATAATTTTCAGGCCTTCCCGTCTGGACTCTTACAGCGTTCCGACAGAGAAAGCGACCAATTTGATATCAAAAATTATCGTGGTTATTTTTGACCATCCGGTTTAATTATCGTCTGATTTCGTAGTGGAATTATTCGGCAAACATACTGTAGTGTAGGCAGTGTAGTTTCTGAAATTATCATTTGATACCGATCAAGATGTTTAACGACTAGTGTGGTTACCCCCCCTATGGAAAGAAGGTTTGTTATATGTTAGTGTGTCTATATTGAAAAGTGAAAATTATTTAAAATTTAACTAGGGGCCTTCCTCTATCTCTCATGAGATCTTCCGCTACTTCCCGTGAGACCGTGTGGAGAAGAATTACCTTTCCTGACCTTCTGTAGGCCTTTCTATGCCGACATAGCGAGTTCCTGGTGTCATTTAGCCGCACGGGCGCCTTTTGTAGTTGGCGTTGTTTGTTATATATCATTTTGATTAATGAATTACCGTTAAATGACTGTAGGTCGTTTACCATCTATATCGCTTATATTATCGTTAATTCTCGTTTTCGTTTACTGATCTTGCAATTTTGCTTATCGCACTTACCTTTAAAAAGCCGTAGGTTATTTGGCATCGCGTATCATATATATTTCTGCTTCTCTTCATCGTCATAAGATCTTAGTGGCCGTTGTGGAATAGTACATTTGATTTGATTAAGTAGTTCTGGGGCTTAAACTTGATTGGTCAGGAGTGTGAAAATAAGCATTGAGTCAAACTGGATTCGTCTATATCAAGTGATTTCAGATAGCATCTATCAAGCATTATCTTTTTGTCAAAATACAGCAATGGGATTCCCATTTTATAAGCCGAGAATCTTAAAACTTAATCTTGATTTCTTCAGTGGAATTAATATGTTGGCCATACATATGGAACCGAATTATTGTGTCACACTCAAGTTGAGATCTTACAAGAAAGCATTATTAGACCTTGATAATATCAATCGAAAATTCAACACAATTTTACAAAGTGAGTCCCGGCATCCTGAGACCCCAAAATACTATATATGAGATACGATCATTAAAGTTACCAATCTCAGTAAGAATAATATCAAGACCATTAATTTGATTTTTATAGCCCAAATTTACATTATCTACGGTGTAAGTTGATTGGGATTTTCTATTTATCTGTGGAGAAGCTAATATTAACGTGTCATATATGCTTAGTTTTAAATTATAAATTTGACTTAATTCTAAAGCATATCAATATATTTTTGCAGAATTTGAATAACTCTATATAATTTCAAGCCGTCAGCCAACACAAAACTTTAGACTGAAATTGATCACAAATATCGTTAAATGCCTTGGGGCAGTCCAGACGACACATCGATTAATCCAGAAAGGTAGCTAATTAGTTTGACACTCTGTGTGTGATCCTTCAAAAAGCTAAACACTATTGCACAGTCTGTTTGGTAAAACTCAGATTGTAAAGTTTTAATAATAAGAGACTAAAGCTAACTTTGTCAAATGCCTTGGAAAAATGAGTGTAAATGAAATCCAATTGTTGTTCCTTTCTATCCAAAAGATCCATTTAATAAGTCACCAAATTAGTACCACGAGAGTTTTTGATTTGTTATCTTCTGATTTATAGAAAGGTGTAATGTAACTATGTTTCTATATACTTGGAAAAATTGATGTTAACAGAGGTAAGTTAAACAAGATATGCGATGGTTACTAGAAAGTTAATGACCAGGCTTTTAAGAATAAATTGGCAATTCATCAGGATCCACAGATAAAAAACGTGGTAGTTGGCAAATGCCCTCATAAATTTTCGATATATTAATCTTATGAAGAAAAGCAATGATTTTGGGACATGTTTGTGTTTCAGGTAATGTGCATTTTGTGACAGCATAAACTGTAACAAAGTGCTCATCAAACAGATTAGCAATATTTTGCATCCTCTGCAGATTAATCGCCAAGGTGCATATGATGATGATACCTCGACTTTCTTTTCTCATTAATGACTCTCCAGAAGAATGACGGATTCAGTAGCGTGCCGTATAGGGGGCCAGGGGGGGCGAATGCCCCCCCCCCCCCGCCCTCTATCTAACCCGCCTCAGCCTCCTAATGCAAACTGCAAATGGCTCATCATTCGGCGCCCTCGAAATAGCTCGCCCCTCCCGCCCTTATACCCACGGCACGCTACTGGACGGATTACCCTTAAAACTGCTTCCTACAATATTCATGTAGTTTGAATAACATATTGTGAACTACTGAAACGCATAAACTACTAAATAAATATCACCCTGTTCTTCGTTTGAGCTTGAACTTGGAAAATATCATGTAAATATTGAAGACAATTATAAACAACGTAAGCAATGAACAGAAGCCATTATGGTCTTTAAAGTTGCAATAGTCTGCAGATTGTCAGGTGACGCGATGGTCCCTGAGATAGGCTTCCACGAGGGACTAAACTTCCTCTTTCCTACGAAGGAGGATTGGATGGAGGGAAGGACGGGATCCTGGGTTGGGCTAGTCTGGCTCACAGACAGGTCCAGAATGGGAACATTGTGCCGAGCTGGTGCGTACTGTGGATCCCTAGGGCGGGAATAATCCACCCCATTGGACGAGCACACTCCGGTTTTCCAAGCGGAAATTTTTGCCAACATGATGGGGGTCTGGGCGTCGCTAAGGCTCAATGTCGGTGGCGCGGCGGGAGGACTTTCTTCTGCTCCGACAGCAAGGGCGCACTCATGGCACTGAAGTCGATCCGCACGCGCTCCTTGTTGGTAAAGGAGTGTAGAAGCTGGCTGATTGAACCTGCAAAGCTTAAAAACGGTACGTTCATCTGGGTACCGGGACACTGGGGTGCACCGGAAAACGAGGCCGCTGACGCCTTAGCCAGAGAAGGCTCCGCATGTAAATACTTATAGCCTGATACGTGCGTGGGGATCGCCCAGAGTGTTCGCGAAAGAGCGTTGGGAGCGTGGACGGAGGATCGGGCTTAAGAAGTATGGCGGACGGCTCCGAGGATGAGACAGACGAGGCTCATGACATATGGGCCCGAGAAGAGTCTCGTCAGGGGATTGTTGTGCCTACCTCAGGGTAGGCACACACTCAGGGGTCAGGGGATTGTTGTGCCCTGGTAGGATTCTACACAGGGCACTGTAGGCTTAGACTGCACCTGACTGTTGCGAATTGCAGAGGACGATGTGGCCCCATACTATTTATTTACGCCTTCGCGTGGACAAGACTCAGAATCCTTGGCGCGACGCCGATGGAACCAGATTCACTGCGTAGTGTTAGTCTGAAGGAGATGTAGGCTTTCTTAAGGAAGGCCAGCATCCAGAAGGTTAACTAATGCGGGCTGGGAGTACAACGAGTCCAACTGGTGGCCTAAGTGCAAGGTCCGCTAGGGGCCACCCCTTCTGTTACTGATACTGATTGTATCATAGAAATACTCAAGCAAACCATCTTTTCGACAGACTTTGTCTCCCACCATCTGGCTGCGCCTGATTCACCGCAGTGCACACGTATGTGGTAATGGTGAATTTCTAATCTGCAACATAATTTCCTGGCTAAAACTGAGTCTCACAGTGCATATGTACGTGAGCTTGGTGATATCTACCTAAAGTAGTATACCCGAATCTACGATAAATAAAGTAGTGAAGCCGAATCTACGATAAATTTGTCAAAGTTCGAAGTAAAATAATTTCAAAGTAGAATCTGTCAAAAATTTAAAGTGCAATGTTATCTCTGAGTGAAATTAAGTCAAACAAGTCTGCTGATATGACGCTCAAATACTTACCTGAATTACGCCAAAGCTAACAATGAATAAACACAATACAACCCTTAAAAACTTGTGACAGTGACTAAGACCTGTAAAGTATTTAAAGTATACCTACTAAAAGACATGCGTGCTCTAGTATTGGGGTACAATGTAACTTTGCTAAATCTTTGACAATATTGTTTTCACCAAAGTAACTTCTTTATTATCTCTTCTCACCTGGCATAGATCGATCCTAATCTGATCTACATAACCTACACTCCAACCAAGGAGTGGCCTCACGAAACACAAGTCGTGACAATATTTTTGTCTCTGTTTTACAATCAATTCTCATAATAGATAATCAGTATAAGAATTTGTTTGAAGTTATTATTTATGACTCTCCTTCAATTGACGCGAGAACCATTTTGGAAAATTAAAATTTTTACCTATTTTTTTGAGAACAAATAGATTGAGAATACTTCATAAAACCGTTGAACAGCAGAGTCAATATTTACATTACCAAACATCCAATGGATACTACAAAAATAATTTATTGCTTAATAATTACATTCCTATAATAAAAGTAGTATTCCTCATAGCTTATGTTATGTTATATCCACAGTCAACTGAAAGATCAGACATATAGGCTACATGATTATTATGAGCAGGCATCAAAGAACCAATCGTTTGTACCACTGTGAATACATTTCTTTTTTAAACAAATTTAGAAAAGAAAGTACTCGCAAATCATCATAACACTTAAGTGATCCGGATATTCAACACATGCTCCCAATTCATCATTATACCAGGTGGTCTCAAATAATTTGTAGTCTCCTACAAATATCAGCTTACTGTGTGGGAATTTTTGGTAAATGTGCCTGCAGACACACAATAGTCAGTATAATGTTCGTCTGAAGTTCTTAGTGGTAGGTAAACAGCTACAAAGATGTAACTTCAACATATAGTCGTTCAATATTTTTGAGTGGGGGAAATCGTAATTTTAGTTTAGTTGGTTTTAGGTACCGCTATTAATACTATCACGTTTAGTCATCTGTGACGCCACGCCTTGGTTGGCGTGCAGGTTATATAGCTCAGATTATGGATCGATCTACGTCAGGTGAGAAGAGATAATAAAGAAGACACTTCGGTAAAACAATAGCAACGTCTATTGGTCAAAGGCGTAATGAGGAAACGATAACGTCTATTCGTCAAGACTTAATGAGCTTACACTATACCCGATTACTAAACTACAAGCATGTCCTTTCGGTTGAGGTATGGTTTGAATTGTTTATAGGTCTTAGTCACTACAGCTGTATTATAATAAAGTTCTTTAAGAGCGGTACTGTGTTCAATTTATGGTTAGGTTTGGTTATTTCATGAGATAGTTATTTAAGGTTCTTGATTTATCGTAATTTCACTCAGCACTTTAAGGCACTATGATTATTTAACATTAGAAATCACTTGACTTATAATTTTGATAGATCTATCGTAGATTCGACTTTAATACTCTTTAGGCAGGTTTCCGCCAAGAAATACGTCCCTGAGAGCTGCGCTTCCCGAGTTGTGTCTGAAGATTAGGATATGGTTAGAACTCCTACTAGGTCCCTGTGGACTGCGGTAGGTGGGCGGAATAGGTGAGACGCCAAAGCCTGCCGGACTGACTAGTTATATCATAAAATCTGCTAACCATTGCAACTTTAAGGTCCAAAATTACCTGACTTAGGACAGGGTGATATATAATTACTAGTTTAAATGATTCTAGTACTTTACAATACGATGCCTCCATATATATTGGAACTTGTGGTTTAACTCCGGTCAGGTCGATAAGGATCATAGCCATACAACCTAATCTCACTTTCCGGGAACACATCACTTAGCCAAGATAATGACATTACTAGCATAGGAACAATTCAAAACTGGTTGCTCCAATTGGCGAATTCTGGTTCTCAATGAATCTAAATTATGAAAATATGATGTAACTGGAGGGCACCTTTTTGCTATTGGCACTTAAAAATATTCTCATTATTATTATAAGAATTATAAGATGCTCTCTTTATAATTTTGGGCGTCCCGTTTACATACTTAATAATTAAATTGTCTTCGTCATTAGCTCTTGTCGTATTTAGTTGCTGCCGAAGATCTTTTAATGTGTTCTGTTGAAATTGTGTTTGATCTCATCAACATTAAGAGCACTTTTCATGTCTTAAACACTCACTAACCATGTAAATATCCGCAAATATTACTTTCAGAAGCCTAGGCTTGATTTTTCCCTGCACGTATGGTTGTGAATTCGATAGGCTTGATTCACATTCTCTGCAGACATGAGATTACTTTCAGGTTAGCGTCTTCAATGCTTTCTTTAACACTATTTAAAGCCGACGCATTTATATTAAATATAATAATGTTGGGGTTCTATTATCTCGATCCCGCATTTCATTATTGTAAAGATAAGCATAAGTATATATGCTAAATTGAAGAGTTACAGGTTTCAATTATGTTTAGTTGTTATTAATATTGAATAGCAGATATACTATGCGGCTAAAGTGCGGTTTACCAATTTACCATCATTAGCGGTTTACACTGGGAAAACATGAATGGTGAATCATAACCCCTTATGTTATGATTAACAAGTTTCAAAAGAAAATTAATATGAAACTGCATGATAAGCAAGTAAATGTTAGTAATAGATCTTAGGGAGTTGATCAACCTCGAAAAAAAATTAATAAGTTCATTTTTATTTATGTTTAGGCCCTATCTGCGTGAAGCCTAAAATTAATTGATCAACCATCAGTTCATTGCAACCGTTTGAATTTCGTCACTTTTTAAATACCTCAACATTATGTGAGTCCTATGGTACACAGGCAATTGCATTAATCTAAGCTCCTATTACGATTCAAAAAGTTTTTTCTTTATTTCCTCTAATTATAATACCTCTAAATCCAAGCTAGGTTATAAAAAAGCAAGGGGTACCTAATCAGTAGCTACTGCCTGGTTTACAAAGAAATTCATTAGCAATGTAGAGCATGTAAAGCTTTTATTTCAGGACATTTGTCTAACATATCCCTCAAGTATTTTAAAATAAAACGGAGCAAAGAAGAGACCAAAAGTCAATATCTCACGTTGACATGTTCCTTTCCTCGCAATGCCTTGTTCATTTCCTGTTATATGTATAAACGTGAGGCCACAAAATACAGCCAAGTTAGAAATTTACATTCAGACAATATAATGAGTATCATTCGTATAATGAATACAATTTAAAGAAAGATCCAACGCTTGTTTTGACGAGCGTTAAAAAAGTAAATTAGCTTGTCATTTTCCATTTTCTTAAATGAGATTTTTTTAGACGCCGTGGTCCCACCTAAAATTGCGACGCAATTATAAATTTTGTTTTGCTCGTGAAACATTAATTTGTCAAATCAAAAGCTTTGCAGTCTCAAAGGCGAATATTCATTACTCTAATAAACAACTATAAATGAACTGGATACATTTATTTAGGTACAACTTATTCGTAACTTCGATTGACTTTTTGACATACCCCTAACCTGAAGCACTGTTCATAGTGTCCAACTTTGTTTTTTTTTGAAAATGTACTGTTTTTGACAAACTGTCTGTCTTATTTTAAGTACTAGAAGCGTAAAAATGTCTAATTAAAGATTTGAATAGTTTTGGAAAATATGAGTCGTCCTAAAAATTCGAAGTATCAGTTGCCAGGCTGTTTACTAGCTTTTGGTTTTATTTATTAATTTTTCACCTTAGATTAGAAAAAACTGAAGGTTAATAATTTTCATTTATGAAAATTTATAATGAACGATGCGTAAACCAGAGTAAGCTGTCTTCAAAGCGTACAAATTAGGCCTTAACTCAAATGCCGGAGAAAAGGGGGAGTTAAATTGTTGCGCCTCCAACTTGTAGAAGAGAAAAGTTAGAAAATCTTCAAGTTGTAATTTGGAACTAATTTGAGCTTAAGCTTCGCAACAAAAAAAAATACAAATAATAAAACCAAAAGTTCAACCAATTAAAAATACTTACTAATCACATTTGGGACACTATTATTAAAATATAATAAATGAAACAGATATGTAAATAGGTGAACACGGTTTATTACCATAAGATGGAAAAAATGCTTAAAGAAGTAATCATGAACAATTTTATTTAAAATTATACTTTAAATAATTTACTCCATTCGAAGTAATACCTAAGCACAATAATCATTGGAAACTGTAATTATAAATAAGTCAATCAACTGATAAAGCGCAGCAAAAGAAAACTTGATATTAAGAGTTGAAATTTCATTAAGTAATTACCTGTTATAAAACAAATAATGCAAATGGAAATAAAGGTATATAATCAGTTACTAAATACCCAAGAAATGATCATGTTCCGTTCACATTTCCGAGTTCACTAGGTTAATGTATCAAGTTGTCAACGTAAACGTTATCGAAATTAAAGGCCGAGGTTTTTCTTACTTAGTGAAGAATGTATAAGGGAAAAATAAAGGCTTAGATATTGTCTCTATATCCATATGAATAAACCAGGTTTTAAAATATAAAATAAAATTTCGTTATCTGACTTAGCGGTTCGTTCTACCGGGCTTATCAACATGAACTCATAGGCAGCTCTCAGAAGGAAATGTACTACACAATCGAACACAATACCCTCCGGTTAGAAGAAAAACGCTACCATGCCTAGACGTCAGGCTATGAATGAAGGACTCTTCCCATACAAAAAAAAAACTGTGAAGGATCTTTTAATCCTCTGGGGTTTTAAAAACCATAATTGCAGGGCCTATAAGCCAAAATTTATATCTATTTTGTTCGTCTTGACTTTTGTTTTTGGTTTCAAGTTATGAGAGAAGATGACTCATACATATTTTTACAGACGAAACGAATTTTCTCCTAACAGTACACTAAGTTCAAAAAATTACCGCTGGTGGACGAACGAAAATCCTCACTTTATGGTTAAATGCAAGGATCAATATTCGTTAATTTTTGGTGCGGGATAATATAGAATCGTATTTTAGGGTCATTTTTCTGTCATGTAAATCTAAATGTACTTGGACCTTTTGCAAACCACTACTGTGGGCTGATGCACAAACAAGATGGTGCATCAGCCCACAGTACTCTTTAAGTTAGGCAATGTTTATATTGCCACATTTCTAATTGACGTAGTGGGAGCTTTTCTGAACACCCTTTGCCCGCATGATCACTCGACATCACACCGATGGACTTTTTCCGATTTACTTGAAAAATCATTTTTTTAAGTATCGATCATTCAAAGCTCAAGATCACCTAGAAAATGTCATCGAACAATGCTTTATAGAAATCTGTCCTGGCCAAATACGAAACATAACAAAAATCAGGGACGTAGACAGGGGCGTAACCCCCTCCGGTTTAAAATTTCTTACGAAAAAACACACGCTGCACAGGTGCAAGAAAATAATAGAGCCTACAAAAATCTATTACGAAACCGTAACGAAATTTAGTATGAAAAATAGACACTGCTGGCAACACTGGGACCGCTAGCCGCTGGCCCTAGCCCAGCCGTCAATTCGCAATATCCGCCGTGACCGTAGTTAGTTATCTATCTAAACCTCTCTATCTAAATCTCTATAACCTAAATGTGGACTTCCGATTCGTCTTCGGTCGAGAGTGCAGCCATTTTGTTCCAGCTTCATATACATATATGTTAGTTTTGGGAACTCAGGGTGAACTTTCAGGGACCGGGTAGTCTCCCCGAGGAAGATTCGGACGTCAAGCCGGGGGTTAGAGCCCCGTGCATGTACAAGAATTAAATGTGTGTGAACGTCCAGCCGGTGGTATTCGAACCTTAAAACAAGCCGTGCATGTACAAGTCGGAGCCCCAGGAGTACATACTCGACATACTGGAGGCTCCAAAAATAGTATCTCTATCCACCAAGGTGTAACCAATGTAGAAGGGTCGCTCTACCTCTTGCTAAGCCTGGATAGGGGTCTTTTCTGGCTGAATTTTCTGATGAAAAAGGCCTACAGAGAGTTTACTACTAAATAACCAAAATGTCTGGCTAGAAGTTGCTCTGTTACCTATTGCTCTAAGTTATAAAAAAGCAGTATTTTATTTGTACTTATGAGTAAGGTGCTTGTACAGATGAATCAAAAATTTGATTGAATTGTTTCATTGAGGCGTGATTTTTGAATGACTTTTGAGTAAAAATTGGGCATGGCACCCCCAAAAATTTCCGTCTACGGCGTATTTGCCTCCGGCGGCGTCTGCGACCGGCTATTTCAGCGGCCCCCCTAAATTTATATGTATCCCAACTGTCCCCCCCGAAAATAAGATTCTGTCTACGTTCCTGGTCGAAAGCGACGCGACGAAGGGGATGTTGAATGTTAGAATATTATTGTATATTTTAATTTTATTTTTTAATTATTCGTTTGTTTTTGTGGCTTTATAACGTAATTTTTCGTTGGTTAAACTTATCTAATTTTTTATTCAATAATATTAATTTTTAGAAATTATTGTTTAGTGATTCAAAATAATTCTTAAAATAATAGGTTTAAGTTTTTTATAAAAGTACGAATAGTTTTACATTAAGTTGTTGTATTCAATCATTAAATAAAATAATAATAATAATAATAATAATAATAATAATAATAATGCGTTTATTTGCACTTTTAAGAAACAAAGTGGATGTACAAAAAGAGTACAAATACGAAATTAATAATTAACTATATTAATATGTCAATAATGAGGAATAGCACAGCTTACACATTGGTAAAAACCCATAAAAAATATATAAAATTAGATACATTCATACATATGGCAACATGGCCATTAAAACCTTTCATAGAATAATAACCTCCCAAACAATATATTTTTATAGCGATTTTAAAACGGTTTTATCTAAAGTACAAATTTGTTCAGGTAGTTTATTATAAAAAAAATTCTCGATATATATAGGGGGTACTTCTTATACTTGCTCAGCGTACGATTTTCCAACACCAATCACTGCATTTCTCGTTTCATAGAAATGAAAGTAGGAACCCGCGTTAAATCTTCTGATGTTATTTTTTACAAGTTTTAGAGTACGAGAGATGTATAGAGAAAGTACAGTCAAAATGAACATTCATAATAGCACATCGAAATTATTGTTAATTCGAGATATGGTAAAGTAGTCGCTACTGAGTTTACCCCACATATGATTTATGAGAGCCTCAAAGCCGAGATGTTCATCTAAAAATAAGCCTAAGAACATTACCTGACTGCTCAACTCAAGATTATCGATCCTGGAAAATACTGTATTTCCACCAAAAAAATATTAGATTATTTTGATATTATTCTATTTTCGCGTATTTAAACCAATTTAGGGAAATTATGTGTTTAATTAAAAGCTGTTAAAAAATTAAAATTAAAATTATAGTAAAAGGTACTTTTTCATGCAACCTGGTATTTAGGTACACATATACTAAAATTACTCTGTTTTTCAAATTTAAATTCGGGAATCGATATAATGTTATATTACAATTTAATTTGGGTTAGCTTACATTAATTTGATTTAGTTTTGGTTAGTATGGATTTGGGTTTGCCTAAAACTTGAGTTAGTTTCAATTACTTTAGTTAATTGAGGTTATTAACTTTAAAAAGAGTTAGAAAATTTCATCGACCCTCTATAGATATGTAATTACTATCCGCATATATAACATATTTATAAATAATACTATTTATGATGACGGTTGCTTTGCGACCATCTTTAAAACATTTTCAATGCCATTTTAAGCAATTAAATGTATAAATATACATATTTCACTTAAACGACATGACAAAACATTGAAAGACGTATTCCATCAAAATTTCCCATGATGCATCAGATGCAAAGGAATTTATTCAATGCTGTAGAAATGCCGAATTATAAAAGCCATAAGCCAAGAAATCGAGTGTCATCCATATTATTCTTATAATCATATGCTAAAATGCCATTTATTGTTCTACCAAATTTTAAGTTCAACTAGCTCACCCTGTATAAAAGACACCATCATTACAAAAATGCCCCCTTATATGGTATTTGACGTAGATTCTCGTCAAGAGATTGGCTTCTCTATACAAGAATTATTTTCCGAAAAAAAACTTGATCTTTTAACCTAGAAATTGATGTCTTCAGATTCTTCCTGAAAAAATGAAATTCTCCATGCTTCCGAAATAACCAAGGATATAGAGAGTTTGTCTTCCCTATCGAACTGTGGTCTAAGTGTTTTCGATCCTCGCAAGAACGAACCAAAATGACCCCTTTTTCAAAAATAATCCAGCTTCAAAAAGGTAGTCACCATATTCCGGCTCCGAAAGAAACCTGTCAAGAAAATCTCATCAAAATTGTTTCACTTTTTCGAAAGTTGTGTACCAAAGAAAAATTTTGTAAAATCGTACTTTTGACATAACAACTCGGAAATTGAAAATCGAATGATACAATTTTTTCTAAAGAAGTTTCGTTTATTAAAGTGACTGAAAGACTACTTTATACTTGAGTGAGTTAAAGTGTTCGCCTCTACCTGGTGTACCACGCAATTACTAGTTTTTTGTACTCTTTTTTGTTCAAGGAAGTGCATAACTTTTCTACAGTAAACTAAATCTGGAGTTTTTATGGGCGGATAACATCTCACCAGATGTAGATTTGCACAACGTCCCAAATCAGATTATTACATATAAATACTTCAAGTGTCTCATTCAGGGCCCCTATTATCATTGTATAAATACAATGCTATTATTTATCATTGACATTAATAAAATTCAATCCTGTATTGTATGCAAACGACATAATGTATTTTGCCAATTGACTCTATTGTCGAGTGAATTCACCTTCAAGAGGACCTAAACCGTTTAGTACAATTTTTAACGATATTGGATTGTTTCTTAATTTAGCTAAGTGGAAAGAGCTTCTAAGAGTCATATATGCACCAAACTCGCCTTGCTAAAATGTTGACAGGACAGGCATACTCACGGGCAATCAGAGCACACTTTTCTGCACATCTTGCTATGAAACGTTTTATTATGCAAAATGTAAAATTCTCAGAAGAAGATCGACTGGCAGTGGAAACTCTCCTTTGCAATTATGACAGGTCTGTAGTCCTATCGGCAGAAAATAAAGAGTTTTATAAAATGATCGCAAATAAATTTGACGATAAACTAGTCGAAGTCCTAAGAAATGGTCCAGCAGCAAAACTATGGGCACAGTACTTCCATATGGTGACACTGGTAAAACAGTATACCGAAGCTGAAAGAACAGGAAATTGGGAATTACACTGTTCGTAGAATGATACTTTACTTCCATTCCGCTGGACACATTCATTATGCTAAAAGTGCTATTTATATTTGCAACAGATGTATGGTTTCCTAACTTTCCCTAGAAATGTAAATTCTCTAGAATAAGTGAAGGTATTATTTTTGACCCAAAATTAATTTTCGACCTACTTATTAACTCAGAAATTAATGCATCCGCCAAAATGATGGGCTCTATAGCATAATTATGTATGCATTATTCGAATATAAATTTATTAATGCCATTAGGCAATGGTTTTGCTTTCAGAAAATTTAGTCTTGCCGGTGTCAATTGAAACTCTCAAAATAAAACGTATACAACTTGATGGAAATGTCCAGAATAAATTTGCAAAATTTCTTTGTTTCAAACCCAATTATACATTTCCCTAGGGAAATATCTCTGGAGTCCTGACTAATTTTAATAAATATTTCAATGAGAAATAAAAGGGAGATGCCCGATGTTCTCACCGTTTGCAAAGGTTTGCCAACGTCGCGTCATTCCTGATATGCTATCTTGTATTTATGTTCACATCCTATAGAGATAGGTGCCTATGCCTAAGAAATTTTGTATTTTAATAGTTTGTGTAACCTAACTATTATTTTTTCTGTGTCACATACAAATATTAAAAGATTTTTAAGCTTTAATTTCTTACTGTATCCTATAACATACAGTATATTTAACATGTCTTGCCCCACAGCAGCTCTGGAAACCCTACTTGACCTTCCTCCGCTGCACATATGCTTAGAAAAGGAGGCCTAAAACAGTGCGTATAGAGTCACTCAGACCCAAAAACTGAAGTCAAGAAACCTTACTGGTCACCTTAAAATTCTGAAGGACATCCAGATAGAGGCGTTGACCAAACCAACCGATACAATGGAAACGAATGTCCATTTTGTTCGCTCCTTTAAAGTGGTAATTGAAGACCGCAAAACTACAGGGGAAAGACTAAGACAACTAGAGGGGGATTACTTGTCTCGTACACAGATGGATCAAAGATGAAAGATGGAGTGGGATCCGGAGTTTACGGACCTAGGTGTCAAA
>MU182692.1:367686-397203 GCA_016904865.1 Pissodes strobi
AGCCGCTGCCCAGCTCGCACGGAATGGTGCACAGACTGCCTTTTGCGGGCCTGAACCAGTCTGTGGCATCACTAGAGGACACGTAATAAATGAACTCAGAAATTGGAAAAAAGGCGGAAAGAGACACATTGGGCCAATGCACCTGGGCAGAGATAGGCCAAGAGACTCATCTCTCACTCGCCTAACAACACAAAAAACCTTCTCAAGCTACAAAAAAGAATTAGATAAAACTGGTCGTAGACCTTCTCACTGGACATGGCCACTGGAGGTACCACCTTAAGAAAATGGGGAAAACTTCTGCCAAACTATGGCCGAAACGTCAGAGCACTTACACTGCGAATGTCAGGCACTGACTCGCCAAAGGTTGAGGCATCCGGAAAATGCCCTTGTGGCACCGGGAGATCTACAGAAGCTAAACCCTCGAAATATTCTGAGATTCTCGAAGGAGATTTTTTTTTGGTTTCGTTTGGACAGGCGAGTTAAAACTGATCTTTATTTAGACTTTTCTTCTGAATGCCCTGTACATTTATATCACTAAGCCTACTTTTAAATCACCGTGTTAGTTGCTTTAATCCACTGAATCTTTAAAAAAGATATTTCAATATTTTATTAATTTTTCAGCCATTCAAGTTCAATAATCAATAGATCTTTTTAAGTAATATTTAATTCAATTTTAATTTCGGACACTCTGTAGGGTTGTCTCAAAAACTGTAATTCAAAAAACTCATTATGAGGTCAAAACTGCAATAAAATATTGTAACTTAAACTATTTTGATCTTATTTTTATTGTTTGACTTATCTAAAGCATGCCGGTATTGGCACACTTTTTCTAGTGTATGTTTGGACCATCTTGTAGATACTTTGCGGTTCGGCAAACTTCAAAAGATGATTCTATCTTCTAAAGGTAGGTATTTTTAACCAAATAACCCAATTCCTACCTTTTATTCATGGTTTTCTAAAATTTATTAGAAGTAGAGTAATATAATGTGATTTTTCATATTCTCCAGTGGCCTATCTATAGGCAGCCCTAACTCAAGAATATGATCGGTGACCACCCAAATTTTTGTGGAAATATTATCAGTAGGGATAGGACTCTAACATACTGCAATCTCAAACAATTTCACCGATGCCGGCTTTCAAGGTAATTAATTAGTGCGGGGTCCTTTCAGTAGAGTATATTTCCACCTTTCGCGGCAATGACAACTTGCAGTTTTCGTGACATCGAATGAATAGGGTTAGGTATTCTTTCTTGAGGTCAATCAATCAATCAATAACATTTATTTTTCCAAAATTTACAAGTTTTGACTTATCCTAGCTTAGAACTACGTCCTAACCTACGCGAAGCTTATCTATAGCACCTGAGTTTACCTACTCAGTAGGATTGGACTATCCTATAACTAGGTCCCATTCCGCTGGCTGTATTCATATTACTTGGGCTTAGCCCTTCAATAGTACTGCATTTAAATGTTATCTACGAATGTTAGTGCCTAGATTCTGTTGGTTTAGTAAGTGAATAAAGATGAGTTACTAAATCCAGGGAAAACTAATTAAAAAACCCTGGTTCACGTTTAAGGTTAAAAGTTTATATACATTATGTACAATTATGAGCGTAATGCTCAGCTAAAGTAATGATTTTTAGTTTATATGTCGTACTTGTCGACATCGTCACTGAAAAATTGAAGTGTTGCCTGAACAATTGATCTTTTATCACCGTTGCATGCTTCTAGGCGCGATGCAAGGTCTTCTAGGGCTTTTAATAGTTGAGAAATGTTGACTAAACTGTTAATTTTATCAGTAATTTGACGTAATTTAGTGAAATCGTTAATCATTGGTTGATTGGAAGGAGCCAGCGGTCTGGTACTTACATTTTGAGGTTGCTTGTCACTTTCACTCGCACTTTGCACTGCACTGTGTCGGCGCGTTCTGTGAGGGGGAAAGTCTCTATCGTAGTTCGTTCGTTCTAGTGCGGGTTGTTGATTACGCCATGCCGGTCTGGCAGGCGGCGGTGCTGGCTTATACCTAGGTCTGCTAGGTTGTTGTTGCTGTTTTGGCGGCTGCAGCTGGTTCAGTTTGAAAAGATACACCGGGCAGCCAACGTCGCTGGCCCGGTGCTCTCCTCCGCAGTTGATGCACTTCGTTTGATTTGATGTACATTCTACGATCTGATGGGCTCCTGCACATTTATTGCAGCGCCAGTCTTTTTTACAGTAAGTCAGGGCATGTCCATGCCCCTGACACCGCTTGCACTGCATAATAGCCTTGGAAGATTTGCGGTGGTCCCATGAGATGCGCACGTTCATAAGGTACTTGCATCTCAAGTTTAGATGTTTGATGGTTACATCTCCGTCTGTGATTACCAAAAATAATGGACTGCGTGTTTTCTTCATTAAGAAAACGTTCTTGATTTTTAGCTTATGCTCATCAATTAGGGCATTTCTCACTTCTTCAGGTAGAATGCCTCCGTCCAGACCTTTAAGGACGAAGGCATGTGTTTTCGTCGCCCTCTCAGCGTATGAGTGGTACTCCACTGAATCGTTATCAAACATTCTCTTCAGGTTTGTCCAATCTTTGGTGTCCTTGCACCATATAACAATACTGTTTTTAGTGTATTTCAAGCGGAAATCTCGGATTCCTGCTTGATTTAACATTGCGGTGAAGTCACGATGACTTACAAGACCACCCTTAGTGACTATGGGTGGTGGTGGTGTGTCCTTTGTCTTTAAAGGTGTTTTCGGTCTCGGCACTACCCGCCTTGGCCTGGTTCTCTTCGTTTGTACATCCGCAGATGTGTCTGAGTCGTCGTTATTTTCGGTATCGCTTAAAGGTTGGAACCTATTGCTTGTAGAAATAGGTTCGCCTCCGACATCCAGGTAAACTTTACGGATATTCCGTTTAAAAGGAATGGTTTTAAGCGGAACTTTAAATTGATGTTCCTGTTCCTTGCTGCCTGATGCAATCGGTTCGAGGTCCATGTTAAACGTAGGGGGCGGGTTCCCGGCTACATTCATGGGTGGGTCTAGTGTTTTGCTGGTGGGCGGAGCTACTATCGGTTGATCGGTTTGTACATCCTCGTTTTTTTGCCGTGGCGTGATCGGCAAGGTCGATTCAAGGTTGCGCTCCTGTGTTTGGTCACGTACGCCAGAAGTTGCATCAGCCGACTTTTTTATCGTGATTTTCTGCTTCTTGGCATAGGTTGGCGAGGTTTCGCTCTTACCTTTAGCCACTACGGTAGTTTCTGACGGGGATCTTCTTGTCTTTTGTCCACAGTCAATCTTGGCTTTTACTAGTTTAGTAGTTCTAGTTTTTGGCTGATGGGCCTCGCTGCAGTGCTTTCTCGCAGCACGTAGCTTGTCTTCCCATTCACTAACGGGGATCTTGTCGGTATCGGCATTGTTTATGTAGTCCAAATATCTCGCACATGACTTACATGAATGCGCGAACTCTCGTAGGCTCTCTAAGAAGCTCCGCGTTTCGTCTCTCGCCACACGAGATCTGCTGCTACTACCAACTGATGATTGTGACGACATTGAGCATTGGCATAGCCTGATATTATTCTGCAAACTTTGTGGCTTTGCACAAGCTGACGGCAAACGGCTCTTTTAAGCTTATCCCAAAAATGCTCCATTGGGTTAAGATCCGGGCTACACACAGGGCATTCCAATCTTGGGATTCCAGCCTCATCCAGATATTCGCTTACTACTCATGCAACGTGAGATCTAGTATTATCATGCGTTAATACCCGCCCAAACCATGACTGAACTGCCGTGAATATGGGATTCGGTCTGATATGGCGCAGTCGGCATATCTTTCATTTCTACGTCTGTATACCCGCTCACTGCCATCCGATTCCTTGTTCCATATGGGAGTAGTACTATTCCCACTGTTCTATAGTCCAGTCAGAATACAATCCTGCAAATCTCAGGCGCTATTGTTGATGCCGAGGAAACAATGATAGACATATTACTGCCCTCTGTGAAGGAAGACTTGCGTCTTCTACGAGCGACATAACTTTTACTAGTTCGACCCAAGTCTGCTGTAGTTAATACCATGATGACAACATAAAAAACTAAAATACTGTAACTATCAAACATGCTGTCGATTATTTTTAACCGATAGCTGAACATCCATTTTCCTAAAAAAATAACAGTAAAATTATCAGCATTTCATTTAAAAATTTGCAGCTCCTAAATCGAATGAGAATGGTATGAGGCAAAAATAAAATTATCAGCGTTTTATTAAAAGATGTGCAGTTCCTAAATGAAATGAGATAGTATGTATAGTATGATCTAAGAAAACAAAATGTTTGGAATGCATCGAAGATTGCATCAAACAGTTTGTGAATAAAATTATCCACTTCACTTTTTCTACAGGATGTTTTAAAGTTATGACAAAAAGTTCATTTTGATTTACCCCTGTATATTATCGGCTGAACAAAAAATTAAATTATTAAAATAATAAAAAACAAGACACAATAAATGGATCTACGAACTGGTAAAAAATTCATGAAAACCGGATGAATATTAAAAAAGTTATGGCCAAAAATTTAGGGTGGCGGACTTTTGTGCCTGGCAGTGTATGAGGTAATGCAGTAATATTATGGCAGTTTTTCATAAGTAGTAAAAGTTTTTATATAAATTGTAGCGTATGAAGCTAAACTTGCTACTATATTCCGTGAAATAAATGAATGTATGTACGATTATAAATAAATTTCATACATGCAACGTTTTCATAATTTTTAAATATATAATATTTCTTGAAATATAATAAAATATTATATTTAAAATTATTTACATGACCAATTTGGGTTAGTTTTTTAAAATACCCTCTAGATTCGCAAAAAAATATCCCTATATTTAGTGTTTCTTTAGTGGATATAAATAGTATATAAAGAACCTAGAAGATCTTTCTTGATTTTTTTATTATGCTACTGCAGAACATGCTTAAAGCTAGATGATATTATTATCGGAAAAATAATTATATAATTAACGTAATTAGCAAGCCAGCGAAGAAAACTGTGAAATTTAAAGAAATTAAGAAAGCCGGGAACTTATATTTATTAAGAGCTTAAAATTAATAAAGTGTAATTAATAATAATAATTAATAACTTTTTCGAGTTTGTCTTGTGATTTCTGATAATGAAGCGTACTTAAAAATATATTTAATGATAAGAAATGATGGGACTTAAATTTAAATATTTTATTGTATTGTTTATTACTTTAAATCTCTATAAGTTTCTGCATACTATATATACTATTGTTTGTATCTACAATGCCGACCAACACATAAGAAAATAAATACCCATTAAAAACTTAAAAGTAATCACAAAAAATTTAAAGCATTATCTTCCGTTCTAATAAAGATAGGTAGTACTATAGAATACTGTAGATTGTGTAGATTAACATATTATTTGTTAATTAAATTGCGCAAAATTTTTAAAACCAATGAAACAAATAAATAATTAACTTTACTATAAATTAAGATATAAATTAGCTTTAAGTTAAAATTTTAAATAATTACAACAGTCAAATTTGCTTAAATGATTCATGTTAAATTAAAGTGCAACGGCAAAATTAATAACGTATATAGCCGCCTCTGGTCAACTATGCAAGCTACTAATCAAGTTATTAATGTTTTCTTTGTGAACATAACTCCATTCAATAACAACTATTTTAAGTTGGATATGTGACGTCTAACTACCTATTTTAGGGCATTCCATAGATGCTGGTATTGATCCCTGTCCGTGCTCTTATGTGGCCACTCCATAATCGCAATATTCACCCCCAACAAAAGTTGATGTTTAAAGTTAATTGGTAAAAAAATAAGTGCCTGATATTTCATTTCAACTGCATATTATATTTTCCAGCTAATTTATACAAATTTAAGAAAAGGAACTAAATATCAGATGAAAATAATGAACGCTCAATAAATACTAGATATACAATTTGATATACAATAATACATTTTCCATAACAATAATAGACACTTGATAATTAAAAAGATTGCTCAATATCAGATTCACGTCCTTCCTAAATTAATTAAAAATTGATGAAAATATTGTAGACTGGATAAATGTAACAAATGCTCAATACCAAATTCAAATGTTACCTAATTTAATATATATTCCAAAAATAAAACCCCCAATATTCCATACCGTCCATTAATTTAAAACATGCCAAGTACCAAATTCAAATGCTTGTTTGAAGACAGGTAGGGCAAAAAAATCCAGTAATTGGCAGACTAAGAAGGAGCTGGATTTATATTATTTGATCTGTTATATAAACGAATTTCTTTTAAAAGGATACTTATATTAATTTCTAGTGTTGAAATATGATTAGGGCAATATTTGGATTAACGGTGCCAAGTCATTAGCACTTCAGTAGTTGACACCAAAAATATTATACATGGATTCTTCAAAACATTCAAATGAAGTAAATAAACGATAAAAATCTATAGAAGTAAACATTAAACTATAAATTAGAAAACATCGTCTCAAATTTAATTTATAATTTTAACTAATTTTTTAGAAACGTTCCTCGATATAAATAAAAAAATAATAACAACATAAAATATTATTATTTATAAGACATTGCTAGTATAGTTACTAGTAAAGCAAAAATTTACAAGTAAAAGAAGAAAACGCAAATTTCAAAATTAATGCGTAAGTAAATAATTATTTTGAATGTGCGATAAAAGTATAAAATTGTATAAACAAGTAATATTTTCAAGACAAGTAGCATGGTATACCTATTCTTGATCACTTTTTATATCTTTTACACCCATATAACGTAATATAATAGGTACATAAACAACAGCTCTTTATTCACATTTTTTGTTTTCAGTACAAGATTTTACCATTTTCCTATTTAGCAGAAGGACGGAAAAGGAAAGAAAACCTTGCTCTATGATTTCCATCGGTAGGAACGACTAGCATAGACGTAGGATAATTTTTGTTAATATATAAACGCCCTAATTATAAAAATTGTTTTTATCGCTCTTTGTTTACATGAATAGACGTTTTATATTTTCGATGGGTTTCAATTATTTCTCGGTTTCTTTCTCATCTTTGCAAAGTTGTCCTTCTTCTTGTTGGCAGTATTATACTATGTATAACACCCTTAATTGGATTTTCATGTGTATATCATTGACATTTTAAGATCCTTTACAGCCATACGCCACTATGCCGCTTCTGATTGGTGGATTAACGTCACTTTCACTTTATCTGCGGTCCAGTCACTTTACTCCAGTTGGTCCAGTAATCAGATTGTGCGTTTAGAACGTAGACGATCAGCGTTAAATTTCCGTTGGGGGCAAGATATGTTTTCTTTATTTTTTTGAGGTTATGTGTGTTTCTTTTTATTTGGGTTAATTTCAGTTAGTTTTGTCTGGTTGCACCCCAGAGCGAGCGAAGCGAGGGGAGGGCTATGCGTGAAGAGTTAACAGTACTCTAAAGTGACGTTAACCCACCAATCAGAAGCGGCTAATATAGCATAGTGGCGAAGGACTGATCCTATTAAGCACATCATTGCTACAGCTTGTTTTGTTAAGAGGTATTTTATTTTCAATTAACAGCATTTTTATGGTACTTCTGAGTATATGTTTTATTTATAGATGGTGCCACTACATTATGGGAGAGCGCACGAAACAGTGCATCATTTCTGTATTACTTATTGTAGAATCTTTCAATTTATTCTCTTCTCTTTTTGCACGAGTTTTCCTTTTTATCTCTTTGTTTCAAATTGTAATTGTTGCTTATTATCATATAATTTAAAGCTAGTAATTTTTTAGTACGAGCAGCATTTTTGCTCCATGACTATGTTCTTTTCTGGAGTTTTGGGTCAAAAAATATTTTCATCAAAACTAGCTCTGCTGCTTGAGAAGATACTGGGGTGTTCCAAATTGAGATACCCTCTATCACGATCTGTTTTATGTGGATTATTAAAAAAAAGCACAAGTGTTACTGGACTTAATAACAGCATTATCTTCGTGAAACGTATTGTCCCAATCTAAAATACTTATCGGCATCTCATCAATTCCGTTTTGGTTACGTTTAACCTTTTTAGTGAATTAAGTTCTTCTAATGTAAGTTGGTATTTGGAACCTTCGGCAAAATGCATTACAACACTGTTTATCCAGGGTACCGAGCAGAGCCGGCTGGCGAGGTGTAAATTGGCCGGTACCGGCCCTACCCAATTTTGTTGAGAAATGAAAAAGTGGGGTTTTTAATGTAACCGTAAAAATATCTTAAATATATGTATTTTTAAAGTTTTTACTATTAAACATTTTTTAACACAACTGTACGCAAAATATCTAGAATGTAAAACCCAATCCAACGTTTAAAATGAATAAACTTGTAAAAACATAATAGCTATACAAAACTAAACAAACCAGATTTCAGCAACGAAAAAAACAAAACCCAAACTAAAATATAAGCAACAACACAATGCTGCATTGTTTGGTAAAAATCATGTAAACAACTAAAGAAAAAAAGGAAGCTCACACAAACTAAAACTAAACTACTAGTGCCTCGTCTCTGGTCAGGTGAATACAAAATAATAAGCATTTAATAAAAAGCGTAAGTTTGTTTAACAATGAGCGTTCAATATTCACAGGCTTGAATAACTCGAGTGTGTTATCAGGTTTATTCGGGTTCTATATTTTGGACAGTCCTTGAACGATTTTCGAATTGCGCAGAAGTACTTGCTCATTTGTGCAGTCGCTAAAATTGTTCCCTGGCCTTAGATCAGTTTCATGAGAATAGCCGAACACAATACACAATCTATTTTGATTTAACAAATATCATATAGGAAAATTAGACCCCAACATTCTTAACCTAACTTTGTATGTTTATTTACATTGGCTTGGCTTTTTTTGCAGCAAATATTAGAAGCTCTTTAGGAGCGAGATTACGTTGTGGTTTCGAATGACCTAATGTACCTAAAACATTACCACAAAGTATTCATTTTAAAACTGCCTTGCAAAACTTTTCATATTAAAATATTCATCATTTTGTTAAAAAATTACTCCTGTTTGCTAATTTTATTAGTTTTTGAATGACTGACTAAGTCAAACAAGAGTTATTTTTGTAAGTATTACTTAATCTTTGGTTTGGTGTAAGCAAAACATATAAAAAACGGCCAACAAGTGTTTGTCCATGACAGCGACTAAAAATAGTCCGAAATGTGCATACTTTACACCTGGAACTGTTCTGTTAATTCTTAAATCGTCGGAGTTTCGAGCTCAATACGAACACAGAACTTTTACTTTAGGTGCAGTTCGAAAGTAGTTTATCAACATTCATTAGATATAATATCATAAAAATTTGGTAACGGCCAAATCTCTATATAAATCCGTCTTTTTCAAAAACCTTATATTCTTCGTCTGCCATGCAGTATCCATTAAAGCATTGAATGTATTTGTTTTGGATGTATCTACTTGGGTTTCGGCCTGTTCGAGCTGTCTATGTCTCATCGAAAAACTTAACTACTCGACTATAGTGATTCCATCTATATCTATTGAAATAAGATCTGCTTCATCAAAATCAGTTCACAAAGGTACAAACCTTTGCTTTGCAAGTGCCTATAAAGAAGGCCAGAATACTAAATGTTTTAAAACTGTTGTACCTTAACAAACTCTCCTTATGTAATTTAGAAGTAGGCTTTCTATCTTTTCTTTATCTTTTCGGTTGTTGACAAAACTCATACTTAGTTGAGTCGCACTCTGCTTGTTTCTGATAAATTGGAGGTCTCATGTCGTTTCGACTGATATCATTATCAAACTCCGTTTTAATTTCATTTTAATTACTTGAAGTTGTGAAACATACTATCCGCTACTTCTAACAGTTTACGCTTTATTCTCTCTCTTTTTTGTCGACACCTCCTTTTCGTTTAGAACAATTTTTAATTGTATCCATCCCTTTATTCATCCTATGGAATCAAAACTATAAAGCCAAACGGAATTTTGAATCTGGTAATGTCAATATCAACTAGCAACACAATGAGAGCCCGCAATACTACTATATAAAGTGCAAACACTATTTGTGGGATTTCCCGCATAGTGCTATCATGACTTCCTTAAATACTAACCATGCAGGTGTTGGCACTGCAGCGACCTTGCTCAAACTTTTTTTTGTCCAGGGTCAGATCAGCCCGCAAACAACCAGCCCTTCAGGAAACATCCCACAGTCCTAGCCCTATACCCAAACAGAATTTTTGCATCTACCATTCATGTCAGCGAATTAGGATGAGATGGAAATAATATTCTGTTTTGTCCGGATGAAATTTCACTTCTGGTGTGTGATTCACAAGTACACTATTGTTTGCCAAAAATTTAAGGAGCTTATTTGACAAGTACGCTGAGTTCAAATGTTTGATGGATGAAATAAGCCCAAATATATTCTCGCGACACATAAGTTGTGCTGCCGAAACAATGGCCTGTGTTTTGGACAGATTTAGAAGGAGATCATTATCTGAACAGCACCCGTCGAGAATACCAACAGCACCATTGACATTTATTCGACGCAACTTTGTACTATCTTCAGAAAAAAGTTGTGTCGTCGTATATTTCTCGACAAATCAGGAAGCTGATTCCTATAGAAAATATACTGCAAACATGTTGTATGAGTCTTATGTTGGATTTTGTAATGAATTAAATTTGGTGCAATGTTTTATGTGCTTTTCTTGTCATTGGCTTCTTACTAGACTATTGATATTGGACTGAAACTTTAATGGCACGCTCAGGTTTTGTGAAAATGCCTGTGCATAACTATAGATAAAGGTATCTTCGTAGCATGCGGTTTGGTAATATGCTTAACGTTTTATATGTTTATGTCCACTTTATGATCAATATTCTAAATTAAATCGAATAACTCTAATTAAGTAAAAAAGACGTGTTAATCCACGAAAGAAGAAATTAATCTGCCAGTTATTTATTACAATAGCATAATTATATTGGAACCGGTTGAAATAGTAGGTAGGGCCAGCTTCTAAAGACGATGAATCTTACTTATCTGAAAAGTTAAAAGATGCGAAAACGATTGTTCGTTCGCGAGGAGCAGCGAGTGACAAGTGGGAAGCTAAAGTTGGAGCTCGAGATACAGATAGTGCGAAAGATTTATAGTTATATCGTCGGGATTTAGATGGAACAGACCGGCCCGGACAAATCCTTCCTGATGGAACCTATTATCACCGGTTAGTCCCGCTCTCGTTGTTAAGGCTCGTTTCAACGCTTCGGCGGAACGGCCCATCAGACAATTGAGACAATTTAAACTTTTTTAGATTTTCAACAAAACATTTACCATATTTTATATTTGTTAAACCTTTTTTTTATACAGGATTGAACGTTTGCAATCATATACCACTTTAACAATCTAAGAAAATATCAAACTAATAATTCTTATGAGTGACTAACTCGCATCAGCACAAAAAGAGTGGAAGAAATAAATTAGATAAAGTATTAAAAAGAGAAAAATAAATTGGAAATAGGCAACTCTGGGATGAGCCAGAGCTAGGCTGGCCTTGTGTTGTATAACTAGAACATTCATTCATGCTTCACATTAAGAGAGACACCAACAAATAAGAAATGAGAAGAAGAAGAAATTCTCTTCCTGTGCATCCCGATAATGAGCACTGAGGATATTCTTCAATAATTAACTTAGAAGTTTTGTACATTAAAGTGAATACATTATGGCAACATTTCCTAAACCCTTTTAGCAAACCTACCTATAGATGCGGACGGCAGCCAGTAATACAGTGGAGAGCTAGAGGTTTCCGACACTTTATTGAAGATATTGGGCACCACCAAGTTAACTGTGACTCAACTTTGAAAAATCTATAATGTTATTAAATCCTAAAAAGTAATTTTTGGAGGAGCTTTTCAATAAGGCATAATATTTCCCCAAAATAAATATTTTATTCTTTCCCTACTCATTAGTATTATATCAAGGGATCTCCTCATTAGGAGATCCCTTGATATAATACAACAATTATACAGTACAATTACATTCACATGTATAAACAATAAAGCAATAGAAAAGAAGCTTTCATAATATTGATTATTATTGACAATCGTGAGATACAAACTGTTAGGCAAATATCCTGCGTACCGATTAATAGGTCACTAGAATGATGGTAAATAGCGCACAGGGTTTAAAATTCATGAATCTTATTCTGCCGCAAGGATATAAAATAAGATGTGTATAATCACTCAATCTATAGAAAATCTAAATTTGCCAAAGACAACTTTACAAATAGGTAAATGATATTACTTACAAATCATGATGTAGGTATTCTTAATCTTATAATATTCTCCAAATAAATACCAGTATTAGTATATGTACGGTCCATTTAACTCAAAAGCACTTCAAATCATAAACTGACTTCTCCAAACTTGGTACACCACATCCAGCCGATGATAAGCAATAAGGGTGGTCGGGATAAGCAACAAGGGTGGTCGGTACAAAAAAATTAAATTTTTAACTTATTTCGACCACAAAGGTGGGGGTAGCAATTAACTTTATAATTAACTACAATTAAATTAGTGGACTGTATTAAGATAGGGTGGTGGGGGTTTTTCGCAAAGGTTATGAATTGAAAAAGGTAGGTAGGTTAGTTATTAAATCCTTTAATAATGTAATTATGCATTTGCATTTGAGGTAAATATTACTTTTAGGTCTCCAACTTATCAACGTTCACACATCGTACCTTTGCACCTTGACTCTGCTTTACCTGTATCTTCCACGAAGAGAAATTTTTCTTATTTACTTTCAAACTTGCTTTTCTGTTTGCTTTACGGAAACCATAAAATCCAGCTTTCACCTTGATTGCAGGAATTATTCGACCAGCAACGTTAATCCGCCATTTTACGTCTTCTTAACGAGAGATGCTACGATTCTGTATAGTCTCACAATTGCGTTAAGAATGCCAGAAGAGATAACTGAGGTACACCAGATATTCTCTAATATCTGTGCAAACAAAACTAGAAAATGGCCTATTTGGCGCGAAAAGGGAACGAACAGCAACTTAGTTGTTGCTCGAGTGAGAGTTTTAACTGCACTTAAAATAACTAACAAAATGAGAGAAACACTAATTATTTGCCTTAAACAGTGCTAGGATAGGGCTAGTTGTTTTTTGGCGCTAAAATTTAGGAGAGCTGTGACGAGACAGATCCTAAGCGGGTGAGTGTTTGCAATGCACTAATAAAACTAATTTCTTCTTCTAGCTGGCGGTCTGGCGCCAAGACCAAATAAAGTGGGGGATGGCACAAATGCCGAATTCATTTGAGATTGAAAGGGTAGAAACTGTTTTCTTTCTTTATTTCACACATTATTGTTTACACAATACTGCGAGAGACAAATATGTATTGCTTTGAGAACGATTAAGAACGGTTTCCTTTATGAAGTGCCATTTTGCTTTATGAGAATTTTTGCATATGACGGACTCTATTATGCCAACAAACCAAGTTCGGACTAAGGGATCGTAATGAAGAACTGAAAAATGCACAAATTTATGTTTACCTGGGGTTAAATACATCTATTTTGAGTTTAATTATGGTTCATTCATACTACATACATACAGAGTGTTATCACCAAGCTATACGGTGAAAAACGATAATTTATACACGTGTTGGGGTGTTTCTCCAACAAAGGGCATAACACGCAAATGGTGGTTTAAACCCAAAACACGCAAAAAATAGATATCACAATTAAGGCAAAGCGATATACGTATGCCAGAGCGGTACCCGTGGAGAGGACCCCAAAAACAAATGTCTGTCATTGAAATGATTACTCATAACCTAACTAGTTTTTCATCTTACCTATAGAACTACTATAGGGCCTAGTGCCTGGTAATAGCCAGTCGAACAAAACGAATAGTGTCCATTCTAGAGACTTCTCCAAAATCAATAATCGTCAATTCCAAGGATCGGCAACATGAGACCAACAGCAATACATAGATTCTTCTAGAAAGACTGGAAAATTGAATTAATGCCACTGAGAAACTGCATGAAAATTTTGTAACTTACCACGTGGAGGTAGGATTCCAATAACTCAACAAAAACTTTTATAGGTAACCTCCATGACCCTGGTTCTAGTCGAAATACATAAACGTAACAAAAATATCATAAAATAATGACCCTAATTATTTGAACCAGTCCATGAGGATTTACACCTCGAAAAGGCACCACATAGGACGCCGGCTTATCGGCTCCTCGCCAGTCTAACGTAAAAGAAAGCCCCGGAACGAATTTCAACACCTTGACTCCGAAACATTGCTGCCAACTTAACTTAATTGAAATAGCGAGTCCAAGCGCAGGAAGAACCATCCACGTCACAGCTCGGTTGATCGAACTTCTGCTCTAAACCATATTCGCCAAACAGCAAGGAAATACGCCTTAAAAGGAGCCGTTACTTGGGAACGTCGATTCTTGAATCTGTCTAACCTAACTATCAAAATCATAGGATGTACCTGTCTTACTGTTAGACTCACAGGTGAATGACACTTAAGAAATGAAAACACGAAATCTCTTCGAAAGATGAATAAAATAAAAGGAAGCAATACATTGAAACACAATTAGACAAATGAATTATAATATACATTAGATGACTCTTATGATCTCCAAATTGTTTGAGGTAGGTACTGCAAGCAACTGGTTTAAAATAATAAAAATACTCAAGGTTACATTTGTGTCGAACAGATTGTTAAGTTTTTATTAACTTTTAGATCAAAGAAAAGCTTGTGAGCATTTTCCTGAGCAATAAAAAGAGAGCTCAAGTAGTAAAATCTATGAAGTCAATAGCCTAGCAAATTGGATTGCACAACTAGAACCTTTAAAAGAGGTTTCCGAGACCTAGTCGAGCTAAGGGATAAAAATAAGCCTTGATGTTATTATCATATCATGAGTATCTAGTACATCCTAATGACACATAAATATACATATAGAAAGTGTATTCAATAACTTTTAAGGTAAAACAAGGTACATATATTGGAATAATCCAAACTAAATTGTGTTTGTAAATAAAAATAAATATAAACTAAGCAAAGCTGTAGCAATTGTTTATGCCAAAATTTGAAAATTCTACAACATATCTCATTGAGGATCACTCGCTTTTATTTTTTCTATTAGCGGATTATCTCAGAAACTATAAATACTAGAGAATCGAAATTGATTGTGAATATATCCCCACTCAGCAAAATGAAGCCGCTCAATTTCCCGCAGATCATGATTAAATCCATCAAACATTTGAACTCAGCGTACTTGTCAAATAAGCTCCTTAAATTTTTGGCAAACAATAGTGTACTTGTGAATCACACACCAGAAGTGAAACTTCATCCGGACAAAACAGAATATTATTGCCATCTCATGCAAATTCGCTGACATGAATGGTATATAACATACTATATATTTAACACCGGCACGTTCTACGATCGATTCGTGTTAGAAAAAGATAGGCGACTTCGGCGCGGATGACGTGGAATAGAGGAAGATAAAAGATTGTTGTCGCATGCTTATTCTGAATTATATTCTTTTATACTGTTGACAGTTTTATTCTGTGTGATATACTGCTTATTTTTTGTCAAAACATCTGTTTTTACTTTTTTTTTAAATTGTTCGCAGTTTTTCTGAATATTTTTTCCTCTGTCGAATATGGTTTTCTCTTTTCCCCAAAACATCGGTTATTTCTTAACTTTTTTGAAAAATAGTTCTAGTAGTAGTTATTAAATTTCAGAACATTCTTTAAAATACAGGCATCGATTGGTAGCTGTGTATCAGTGTCTGTTTTGTTTGAATATTGTTACTTACTTTAAAATTCTACTTTTAAAAAAAGTTTCTTGGGTATGTGGTTTCTGGATAATGTGGTTTCTGACCAAAAAAGTAACATCTTTATTTATGTAGAGGGTGTTTCACATAAGACGTTCACTCAATGTTATGGCTTTATTATTGGCATTTAAAGATCCTTTACACAAATAGTGCACTATGTAAAAATCGACCTCTCCTATTGGTCGATCCATCTCGTATTGCGATATGTCTGCGTGATGCAATCGATTTCTATCAAAAGCTCTTGTGGTGTAGAGGTTTAGATCGTTGAGTCTCGCCTGGAAAACGCGAGTTCGAACCCCGTTGCTTTTCTTTATTGTTTTTTAAAGATTATGTTTCTAAACAGCTTTTTTTTTTGATTTTGGGTATGTCTTGGGTTAGATTGGGTTAGCACCTGGTTAGTTTCCTTTTCTTGAGCCCCCGTAGCGAGCGAAGCGAGCGGAGGGCCATGCGGATCGACCAATGGGAAAGGCCGATTTTTATATAGTGCACTATTTGTGTAAAGGATCTTATAATGCTTATTATTGAACTAAGGAAAAACTGAAAAAATTGGGTTTGTGGAAATCGAATGAGACTAAGTTTAATAAAATAATATTATTGAGCATAACTCAAAAAACAAAATATATAGGAGTAGTCCGTAAAATACATACTATCTATACCAGCCAAAAATACAGGGTTATAAAAATTTGTGCAAATGGGATTTTCCGCCATATTTTTTTACCTTCAATTGTATTTCTGATTCGATATTTGAATAGCCCGGAAGAACCGAAACCAAACTCAATTTTTTAATTTTTTCCTCGCTCAATAAAATTCAGTGAACATCTTTCGTGAAACACCCTGCACAGAGAGTTTAGCGATAACATGTACAGAAAAAAGGTGGTTGCATGCTCAAACGTCGAAACTGTTACGCCCACATTAAATCTAGGAAAAGGCATGGAACAATAACTACCGATGAAATTCTTTATGCGATTTGCAAAGGGGAATCACCGAGATTAGTAGGAATCGGCCTCTTCCCTATGAATCATTTTTATGCACCGCATCTGGTACCCCAAGTAGGACAGAGGAAAGCCCTGATGTTTAATATTCCCCTTAACTTCCCCATGGACCGGTTTAAGGGTGAATTTTTAGTAGATACAACCCTCTCACGATTTGACGGATAGAGAATAACCACACAAACTTATTTATCGAATGCCTTTATTAGATTTTAGCCTTAGTTTATGCCTTCATTACATGGAAATAAACGGCTTGCGAAACCAAACTATTATGTACAATTGAAGAACTTGAAATACTAATAGGCTTTGTCACACTGTAAGTGGGTCTTTAAAATTAACTTTCAACTATATGGATACTTCAAAGCTGACAGCTCATAATCAAAAAAATGTTAACGTTATATATATTTTAATTTGAATTGCGTCTGTCAGTTTTCAATATAATTAAGCGACATTTAAACCGAGCTGAAAAAAAATTGATTTTTGTAACCTTAATTGAAGGATGGTCTGTAAGAAGGGGGCAAATAGGTTTGGTGTCCCGAAAAACACCGCATGACATTAAAAAATAGTGACGAGAAACACAGGAACTGGAAGACATGAGTAAGCGCGGAATAAGATAATAATTTCCTGAAATTTTGAAAGAAAATCCAATTAAGTAAACCCGACGAAAAAAATGAGATTTTCCTAACCCTAATTGAATGATGGTCTGTAAGAAGCGTGGCACACAGGCTTGGTGTCCCAAAAAGTACTAATCATGACAAAAAAAGTGGCGAGAAACACCTAATTTGGAAAAAATAGCAGGAACTGAAAGGAAAAAATATTCATAGAACAAATTAATAATCTCGTGAGATTTTTGCAAGAAAATCTATTTAAAACTGTCGTATCAATGAAAGAACAGACAGATTTTCCAGGGTGTATTAGAGCAGCACAAAAGTGTATCAAACAATGGGAGTATATAGAGCGCCAAATAGAAGATTTGATGAACGCTATGCCCAAAATGTTGCTAATATTGGTTATTATGCGGGGAAGGTTGAGTTTTCACAGAAATCAAATGTGCAACCGAATTTTGAGAAAGTTTAATACAGAGGCATAACTAAATGTATCAGAAGCCAGTATGTTACTGTATGTGAATGTTGTATTTAATAATAACTGTATTAACTAACGCCCGTAGTTACTGACTGGTTGCAGATGGGGAATGTTCAGACTATTCCTTGGCATACGAGGAGTTATTGAGAAAAATGGAGCAATGACAAAATATCAGATTTTTATTTTAGTTTTGGTTAGTTTGCGTTGGTAATTAAGTATTTTTCGATTAAAGAAAACCCGAAAAATATTTCTCTTTTTTCGCCGATATGGCAGTTTTAAATGAATTTTCTTTCAGAAATCTCTTTTCTTCGTGTTTATGAAAAAGTCACAAAATGACATTTTTATATCCCGATTTCAAATTCGCTAACTGTGGGTACGCTGAAATAGTTATTTGTGTTTTTAGAGCGTAAAGTAACGGATTACAGCGTGAGAAAGAATGTTACCGCGCAACGCGTAATGGGGCGCGGTAATCTTTCGAAAACGGCAATCTTATTTTGCGCTCGAAACACACACAGAACTTTTTCTACAGCTCCATTTTTTAAAATTAAATGCACATTTTTCTCTATACTTATTCCTATAAAAAAGCTAGAAACACAAAGTAGTACTATTCAAAAAAGGACAGCTGTGATAGTCAAAAAATTATTGTAGAACATTTGACACCTATAATTGAAAACGTTTTACATTTAAAAAATGCCAAAATTGTTTTTATTTATTTTTTATGGAAGTGACACACAGACTAAACGGAGATCCTATGGCACTCGACGAGCGGTGTGTGTGCGAAGATATTGATTGAGACGGTTCTTGAATAGCTGTATGTTGTAATTAGGGGGAAACTGATGTCGTGGGAGTGAGTTGCCAGTGATGCGGAAGGAGAGGAAAAGTATTTCCCCGAAGGAGCAAATGTCGGCATTAATACCTATTGTGACAATTAAGGATTACAGGATTTTAGATATAAGCCAAGCGCTAGTTTATCAGCCAAAAACTGTGGAGCAATATAAGTTCATATGTTGTAATTGAAGACGTTAACATCAGACAGAAAATCAAAAACAAAATAAGGCAAAATCTGAAAATAATTTCCAACCAGTAAGTTTTAAAAAGACAAATTACTAAGCAAGAACAGATCAGATGACTATGAAAATGAGAGATACTGAAGAACAAAATCATAGAACATAATTAGAAGTGGAATACCGATCTGGAAGTGATAAGTACTGAAGAAACGCTACTGTGTAATCAGTGAAAATGAAAGAACAATATGAAGCTGGTCAAGGAACAAAACGGAATATGCACCAAAAGCGACTGCTTTTAGAAGAAATGCATTAAGGCTATCGAAGAGCAATCTAGGATGCTGAAAGAAATGCGGGAGTAAAAGGACATGTTCATTTCAGACATGCGATCGAAGAAGAGGCGCTGTCAAGACGTAAATGAAATTGCAAAAAAAATAGAAACCTTAGCCTTAAAGAATGGTCAGATGCAAGCTGGGTTAACACTTGTACGCATGACATACAAGAATCTTCAATAAGTAAGGCTAACCAACCACAGTGTAAAAGCGTAGATATCATTCAGTTTCATTCAGCATTTTTTGTGGACTTACCCAAATTGCCTAGTGACTACTGTCGAAAGGACTCCAGCAAGCTCTATTTAAAATAAACAACAACAAACAAGCTTCAGAGATCTGCGTAATTTATATCAAGGAAGTTGGAAAATTTCTAAGCAGCGGGCATATCAAACACCTAAAGTAAAGTAAAAAAATATAAGTATATTTAGCCACAGTCCCCTTTACCCATTACCCTGAAGTAGAAACACCGGCAACGCTGCTCGGAGACATGTTAGTCACGTGATATTTGAGAAGTTTGTATGCAATTTTAATTGAAACAGGTTGCTCGTTTTCGGTACTCCTGATTAAATTGCATTTTTACCGGGTTTTCGTTGATATTTTAGAAAAACCTTTTGTGAAGTGATTGCCCACAACCTCTACGAAGTGTTAGTTACTATTTTTGATGCGGATTCTCCGTAATATCAGTAAAAAACTGATAAATAGTGAAGCCGGTTGGCCTGCCGGGGTCGTTTACGTTACTATAATGGCGGCACATTCTGTCTCCAGTTCAATTGTATTGATAGTGTTGTTTATTTTAGCTTGTAGCCGATTTGTACGTATAAGTAAGTGAATTAGACTTAAAATTAGTGAAAAATATGTACAGTTGCATAAGCTTAGTTTGGAAAGGTGGTAAGTCGGTACCCTTTTTTACATTTATTCATTCATCTAATAAGGCATTTCACTTAAATATGATATGAATTTGAATTGACCAAGTACTAAGGCTATTACCGGTTTAAAAACTTATCTTTGAACAATAATTACAAAGAAACAAAATATAAGAGTATGATATTTCGCTAGGTATAACAAAACAAGTTGCAGATGAAAGATACTTATAATCACAATTCTTGAAAATATTGTTATACATACAGGGTGCATCATAAACGTGGGAACAAAAACTAGACTTGATTTTTTTGTCTGGAATTAAAAGGAAAATCATAGAAATGCTAATATGGAAGAACCTGTGAAACAAACTTTATATAGAAATTAATGTAAACGTGTGGTGTTCAGCTTTCGCATACTTTGACATACTAAACATAATTAACTTTTACCTAGTTATATAAACAAACCATATTAAAACCATATACAATATAAGTCAATATTTAGAGATGAGAAATACAAAAACAAATTTAACTTAAAAGTTAAAATCCCATCAAAGATTATATACAATTTTACAGGCAAAAATAACAGGTACTAGTAAAAAAGATAAATCTAAATATTCTAATCAAAGATGTTTTAAGATATATTTCATTTTTTAAGATATAATTTCCAATTTTTCATTATCAATTCATATTGTTTTTATCAGCGTAATCTTAATTAGTTTGGTTATGAGTTCCTGATATTAATAATCCTTACTGAATGCAGAAAGTAGAAAGAAATTAAAATGATGAGTTTGAGTAATAAAACTTAGCTAGAACAAATTATTATTATAGATAGCATGCACGAGTTTCACAAATACAAAACACATTTCAAATTTAAATTCGGATTTTCTAAATATACTGTAAGGATAAAGTAAGAGACATTTCATCCAAAATAAGCATTTCGACTACTTGCAACGTAGTGGCTTAAGTATCCCAAGGGACATTAATAAAAGGGTGCTCTTTAATATGTGTGCTATTTTAGAAAAAATTATTAATGATACTTGTTATACTTCGGTAGGTACTTAGGTAGGTACCAGTTTTAGTTTTAAAGAAACACACATCGAAAGCGCATTTTTAAGCCTTATTTCTGCTCTACATAAGCTTTCCACCCAAAAGGGAATTTAATAATTAACTTGTGTTTGTGAGCCAAAACAAAACTACTTATTTATTACTTAGTGATTTATAAATTTTTCAATATAAATAGCCGCCACAGCGCAAAAAACACTACAAACGTTTTCAAAAACAAATAGAAAACGTCCGCTGATCGCTTTCGCCGGTTGGTGCAGCGCGGTATATCTTCTTCGCCACGCTAAAGCGGCGTTGCCACGTGTCACTTCGCGGCTGGACTTGAAGTCGGCTGTGATTTAGCCCGTGGTCAGCAATTTAGACCAAGGTGTATGGAAGAAGCACAGAAACGATAAGGGGAGATAAGCAGTGATAAAAAAAATAAGCTATAAATGATAAATGTCAAGCCGGATGCATAATATGTTTACAAGCTCTGAAATCATGCCCATCATTACAATTCAGTTCTTTGTATTTTACAACCACGTTTTGTTGCCATAATTTTTTCATTTATGACTTGAAATCTAAGAATGTAATTTGTTACTGGTTTGATGAAACCGGTACCAACCTGCAAGGCTTAGATATTTGCGTATATTTATAGGTGGATTTTTGAAAAGAAAATATATGAAAAATAAATTAAGCAAATAACGAATAGTTGTACCAGTCAGTATCGGAATACTAAGGGGGAATAATAGGGAATGTCAGGTTTATCCAAAAACTTCTGATAAAAGGCATGCCAATACGGAATGTGATAGGGTTCACGCAACCATCAAGAAAACGTTGAGTAACCAGACCATCTCACTTCTCAATGACTATTACCGAATCATAGCGAAATCTCGAGCAAATTCAAAGCCAATTGAAGTGGTGTGTCCAACTTTTGAATTTATTAAATAATTTCAATGAGAGCCTTGTCTGCGAATTCATTCATCCTAGGAAGAAACCCGCGGAACTTACTGTCAATGGTATTCGGGTTTTAAAATACAGAAGAGCTGCAGTAGGTATATACTTAATTTTGAATCAAATTGTTAGAGCTTTGCCGTATCGTTTCAAATAGCAAAATTGAAGAATTTCCAAGACTAGACAATATAAAACGTACATTCATCTACAAGGAATAAAAACCAGGATTCATGAAAATTATTAGGTTAGATAATTTATGCAATTAGTTGTGTTTATTTTTAAGTAAGTAACAGTGATGCTCATGTCTTAAATTACTTTGATATTTCATTATTAAGCATTATTAAATACTAAAATAAAGCTCATTATTATTCATTAAATATCCAAATATTATTCTAATAGAATAACCTGTATATCCCCGCTTTGATAATAATTCTTAACGTGCGATACCACTTATCTCCACTAAAAAGTAGATTGATTATTTATTAAGAAATATCTTTAAGATATGTAGTAAAAATCCTCACTAATCGGAAAACTTACGTACAATTTGAAAACACCAACAGATAAGGTTTTTTTATTCCTTTAAAATGTCCACCCAAGGAGATACCATGTATTGTCTTGACACCATCGATATATGAATAATAAAAAAAATTACAGAGTAATAAAAAACTAACGATTCTGGCCAAATTAAAATGAAATAACAAATACTTAGGAAAAAAACGACAACCGGTCCTGTCTACCAAGGGAAGTTATATTTATTTCAACCGATGTGGAAGTATGCGTCTTTGTGCAGGGATATGCAATTTAATTAGAGAAGGCATATTTTGTCGATTGTAGAACAATGGGGGCACTGACGTTTAGCAATCACTTGATATATTAAATGGCACTAGATAGATTTGAATTCATAAATGACTGGAAAGTCAATCCAGTGGAGAATACAAAGTTCGATGCATACACTTTAGTTAATGAACAACAGAACGACTGTCGCGACCTAATGTACCTAGCTAAAATATTTAATATATATTTACAAGGATAATTCAAGGCGAAAAGGTTTTTAAATTATTACGTTTTTATTGAATTAAATTTTCAGATTAGTGTTGGTATTTATCTGTGACTGAGAACGTAAATCTTGCACTGAATATAATAATTGCTTAATAATCTCAAATATGTTGTCAATATATCTGCCGCAAAATTTTACTGGTTTATGGGACCTTGCACAACCCTTATTGAAAGTGTATTTTACTAAAGTTTTCAAATTATTTGCTGCTTTGTAGTTTTCAATGTCCTGATCAAGAGCCCTCATGGGCTAAAAAAATCCGTCTACTAATTTTTGAGATATCAGTCCTCAAAGTTGGGTTATTAAGCTTTTAATAGATGTTACTTAATTTTTCCTTAATTTTCACACACTTGAAAAAATAATTATACAGGACGATAATTTGAAAACTTGAAACAGCAATGGCTATATTTTCTACATTAAAGAATATCTCAAAAAACCAAAAAATACCATTTCTACAAAAACGCTACGGAATTAAAATGATATATGTGGCAGACCACCCTCACCCGCCTCTAAACTACCTCCATCCACTTTAAAATCTTAAATGGCAGTATCCAACACCTTTCTGGTAAGCTTATCAAAAATGCTTTTCGGCGATACCAAATGAGACTTAAAAACGAAATGTTAGTAAAATTTTGAAAAAATATTTTTAAACTGGCTTAGGGTAAATTTTTATTTTGTAAATGCATTTTCATTTCTTTCCTAACAGATTTTCTAGTAGCTTCTGCTAAATGAGGCGCTAATACCTTTGCATTTATAGAAACTTGGCCAATCACCTCAGTCTGCGTGAATATATCTAAGAAGTGTATGGAAATTAAGTATTTCCAAATTGCCTAAGAGCAATAATTGATGAGAAGCATAGAATTCTCAAAACTAATCATGGATGATCTTTGTTCTATAACTATAAGCAGTTCTATTCAATAATATTGTTAGTTATTGTTGATGCTAAATATTCGTTTACAATGACTGGAAGAGTATTTAATATATCAAAGTTCCGACAGATGTTTAATAGTGGCTGATGATGAAGACAAACCAAGAAGCAATTCCGATGCCTTTTTACTCTATAATATATTTACTGAGGATAAAGCATTTCGTCTAGCAAAACATGTATTAAAACTATATCCTAAAAAAATGAAATAAAGAAAAACGAAGACTTAACTTCAGACTTTCTCATCCAAGACAAGTAGTTTTCATTTGGAATTAGTGTTGCCGTCGAGACGAGACGAGACGAGAATAGGCCTTCATTCGTCTCGTCTCGTCAGCCGAGAGAAAATATGTCTCTCGTCTCGGCGAGAGAACGCTTTCTCTCGCTCGAGAGAACCCTTCTCTCGTCTCGTCTCGACCCTCTCGTAAATACTAAATATTCAATTTAAAAAAGCCTAAAACATAACAAAATATACTGGGCTAAAGGGGGTTATTTTATGAATTAAAAGTCGCTATTAACATAGGTCCGTTCTTTATCCAGAGGGTGTTAATGTTAAAAATCGTTTTTGTTTAATATTTTATGCATTTCTTGGCGTATTACCTTGAAAATTGGTATGAAAAATCAGATTATTGACACATTCTTACTCTGACCGATAGAGCTTTAAAAAGAAGAGAAAATATATTTAAAATTATTTAAATAATAGATTTTTTTAATTGCTTCTTTTTAACTTTATTTTTATACTTTAAATTTTACAATAAAAAATTTGAAGATTTATTTAAGCTGTAGCTTTCTACGTGTTCATTGTGTACAATTTATAGTAACCTTATTTTTTTAAATGCTGTAAGAACATTTTTTAATTCAATGCAACGTATTTTTAAGCATTGTGCAACACCCTGTATAGAAAAAATATGTATGCACAAACTACTTCTCAAACGCTCTAGCTTTCCAGTCAAAATTTTGTTCTACACAGTGGCACAAAAAAGTTGAAGGGGGTGGTCATTATAAAAAATCACCCTGTACAACCAACACTAGGTTTTGTTAATTTTTTTTTTATTTTGATTGTTTTTTAACATAATACTTTTTGTGCCCTTAAAATGAAAATAAATGTTTAAGATTGGCGTTTTATTAAAAAAATTTTATGTAAAGAGGTAAGACAAAGGTAAGAAAGTGTGCGGGTCATTTTCAATAACACATATTTATGGAAATGTAACTCCCTCGATTTATATTGTGAACTATATGATAAATAGGATTCTTCTGATTCTTAGAAAAAATAATTTAAATTTCGATTTAAATTTGAATCCTTTTTGAAAATATATTAGAATTTAAATTTAATTACAATTTTTGTATTACAGCATATTGGCAAGATCTCTATTGTTGTTCTTATTTCTAAGAACCGTCTACTTTACACCTCACGATTGCTAGGGCAAACGTATTAAAGAATAGAATATTATTTTTATTAGCGCGATCATAAATTATAATTTATACAGGTTACAATAATATCTAAATAAAAAGAATATAAAAAAGGTAAAAGAAAAGTTGTTGGAAATGAAAAGGGAATATTACTACATAAACGATATTTTTACTGATAAAATTGAAAAAAATAATTCTTTCATTTTTTAAGGTCTTATCGAGTAAGTAAGATTCTAGAATATTTTGTTCTTATTCTTATTATTATCTTAAACAAAATGGCAACGTTTTAAACATTTACATTGTTGAGATTCTACAGAATCAAAATGGTTTAAAATTAAAAAAAAAACAACCTGCACATTCCCTATCTTATTTTATCCTATCCTATAAGATCTTGCCCTATTAAATCTTAGATCCTACACTTTTAAGAGCAATCGCATAATATTTACGAACCCTTTTTTATTTCCCATGTTAAACCCTTTTGATTCTAGAGCATGTCAAAAATGCAAAAATGTAATAAAAAGAAATAATGGCGACATTTCGTTTTGGAGGGTTATATGAATCTAATATTTTGGCATCATAAGGTATTCGATAACACCTTCCAAATAAGGTCTCACAATACCCCATTTGTATATTTTTTTAATGACCCCCACCCTTTTTCACCCTTAAAAACCCTAAGGGCCGGTTCTTCAATAACGAGTTAGGTTTAACCCGCGGCTTTCTATAGAAAATTGAGGGCAACTCGCGGGTTAAGAGTTAACTCGACATTGGGAACCCGACTATAAGTGTAGAAAATGTGTATGCTAACTCCGAATTTAATACAATATGTGTCACCAAATTAGTTAGGTATGTATGAAAAAATCATAAAGATAGTTTGTTTATGCCAATTTTTTGCTCGAGAGATCGAGAGAAAAACGAAAAATTCTCGACGAGAGAGCACCTTTCTCTCGTCTCGTCTCGAGATTTTATTCGAGAGAAAATACCTCTCTCGTCTCGTCGAGACGAGGCGAGACGAGACGAGAGACGAGAATCTCTCGTCTCGACGGCATCACTATTTGGAATCCTAGCTGCAAATCCCCATTTGCAATATTCCCCCATAAAATTGATAATTGAATTATAGCTTCCTGTGTATTATATAATTGTATTCAAATCAAGGAAAAATATTTGAAGAGCCAGAAAATTTTAATACAGGTGCTTTTGGGCATATTGATTTACTTGATTTAGAAGGAAGAAATTTAAATCAGTCAACATGAGAAGCATGATTAATACGAGATAAATTTAGAGATTATTCAGGAATAGGAAGCACATCTTGGCAAGATAATATGATATTAAACAGAAATTTAAATCAGTCAACATGAGAAGCATGATTAATACGAGATAAATTTAGAGATTATTCAGGAATAGGAAGCACATCTTGGCAAGATAATATGATATTAAACAGAAATTAAATATAATATAGTCAGTTACAGCTTTGTCGAAATATAAAAATACATACAAAACTACAGTATTATTAATTTTAGTTACACACAATTCAGAAGTATCGTTCCTACGGCACCATGAAAAGTATTGGTGCAAACATGGTGAAATTATATTATAGATATTTTTTAAAACAGTATATGCCACAAAAGCCCGTGAAGAGAGCAATAAAGTTATGGTGCTGATGTGATGCCAAAGCAGGATATACATATGTTGCTTATGTTTACTGTGGCAAGGAAGATATTGAGAGAATTGGAGTCTTGGACCAAACAGTTATGAAAACTCTTTGCAGAACAATAAATGATCAGAATGCAGCTTTGGTTTTCGATTTTCACCTTGGTAAATTTAATAGATACAATTTAGTATCCTGTTCGTGGAACAGTAATATTTCTCAGAGAATGTAAGCCTAAAAAATTAGGCAGAGCAAATGTGAGATTTTTACTACTCAGTCAAGTTCTGTAGCCCCTAAATGACAAGACACTCAGCTTGTTAACTAATTGTCTTTGAACTGAGATTACAACTGTAAAACGCAGGTTTTAACTGAAAATAAGGTGCAATTATTGCGTTCTATAATAAAATAATTGGTGATATCCTGATGAGGTCTTGCAGATCCACTGAACGAAATCTGTGATATGGGGCGAAAGCCCTGTAAGTAGTGGAAAAACTATTTTATAGATCGCTGATAGTGAATAGTGTAATTTATACTGATCTACATCAATCTCAAAAGAAAGCACCACTACTCGAGTTTCTATTTTTATTATCTGAAGTTTTGGTTGATTAACGAAGAACTACAACTAGAACAAAACTTCGAAGAAAAAATTCGGGAAGACCATCGAAGAAATCGAAGCTTATAAAGAATGTAGAAAAACATATGCCTATTAAATCTTCAAAAAGTCGTCGTTGTGCCCGATGCTCAAGCCTTGGCAAAGAACGAAGAATACCAACAATTTTTTAGATGTGTGCAAGCACTGCTTCACTTTATACCTTACCCCGTAGTAATAAATAAAGAGCTGATTATGAAATTTTTTCAGATATTTTTTACCCATATATGTACCAAACGAAATACCTTCTGAGATATATTAATCCCATTACATACATATGTTTTAATATATTTTTCTTGTTATACATAAAAAAAACGTTGTGTTAATCATCAATAAATGTTTTTTTGTGAAAATGTTTTATTTATTACCAAAATAAAAATTGTGCCGACTTTTTTGGCAAAATGAACATTGGTTCTTTACTAGACATCATATGACTTATCAAAAGCTTCCTATTACATGAAAACTTTTAAGGCAGTAAAATTAAAATTTTGGAAATATCTTTAAGAGTCCAAGAATTAGATAGAAACACATTATTATCAGAAGAACCTATATTTCCGACATTTTCATTTATAAATTTTCTTCACACTTAGAAGTCTATACATATCTTCATAAATGTTTGATATCGAGTAATCCTCATTTCAAACTCAAAATCGCCAATTTCCTGGTTAACCTTAAAATGATTAAACTATATCTTATAACTCTAAAATGCTGGCCTGCAGATATAATCTCAGAGCATCTTTAAATAAACAGACGCATTTCTGTAAGTAGGGATGACTACAACAGGGTTACTTTTGAAAGGGTAGTGGCATGCTTCACCTCACCAAAATCTCCATTTATGATATTTCTATAATCATCAAATTGATAAAATTATTTGTTAATAAATAAATACAGAATTGAACTGAAAATACATGGCCAGGTGGATTCCTGATTTGTCCCCTTTAGATTTATAAACATATCTAAACCTGAGCTTTATCCACAATACCGAAACAGAATTTTTGCACTCGACGCGCGTTTCGCTAACCATGTTAGCATCGTCAGGAGATGATTAAGACTAAAATTAAAATCTACCTAACTCCCTTTTATACTACTGTTTTCTCAATCAAGCGGAACTAAAAAGAACAAATCCTGGAATCCCACTAGTCATGCTGGATCAACCAATACAATGGACTATACGGAATAGGCCCTCTATCTCTATTTAAACTATTCTTACATTTAATAATTTCCATACTTTCATATGCGTCTAATAATCTCCTATCAGTTATATTATGAATTAATTTTAAATTTTTTATTCTTATTCTATGGTTATTATCAAAAGCATGCTCGGCAACACTTGATTTTTCTGTTCTACCATGTTTTAAATGAGCTATATGTTCTTTGAATCTCGTCTGTATAGATCGTCTAGTTTGCCCAACATATTTTTGGTTACAATCCATACATCCAATTTCATATATTCCACTTCTTTCTAACATTTCAATTTTGTCCTTTGGACCACCTAATAGTTTCTTAATGTTAAACTGAGTCTGGTATACTAATTTTAAACCTACTTCCTTAAAAACTTTTTGGAGTCCTCTAGTATACTGAGGATTATACGGTATCGAAACATATTTTGTATTTTCATCCTGATTAACGAAAGAAGTGGAATCACGAATGGTCTTCCTAAACAAATGCCTATTAATTAGTCTATTTATTAAGTTAGTATTGAAACCATTGACTTCCGCTATGTTCCTAATTGTTTCCTTTTCCTTAATAAATCTTTCTCTG
>MU182692.1:417203-432993 GCA_016904865.1 Pissodes strobi
AACCTTATACGATTTTTTTATCATATTGAAACAAGTTAATCGATTGTAATACTTCCTCCTACTAGTCACAGAAAAAAATAATATTGAAAAGCTTTGAGATGTCCATGTTTCACGTGCATAGATGGATTTTCATTTACTGCAAATGTTACATTTGCAAGAAATTGTGTACAAATACTTATCTCGTTTCGTAGATAAAAAAAGGACAGTACTCTTTACCGATTGCAGTTGTAGACAATTCACGTACGAATATTTGTACAGTCACGCGCATTAAAAGTGGGACACCGAACCATGCTGCATAAATCGGAAATTAGGTTTTCCGGTTTTGGACAAGTTCCTGTTTACCCGGAAGTTAGTGCCTGATGATAGATCATTAAAAGCTAAGACAGGAAGGTGCAATCCGTTTTGCTCCAAGTTCAGCCGTTTGAACGTCAGTAGGTGCGTGCTGTCCTTGCCCGTATTGTCGTATTCAATCTGCTGCTATTTAAATCTCCCAAGTTGGTGGTTTACTGTGGAAAAAAACCAATCAAGTTGTGTAACCTGGTGTTTTAGTGTTTAATAGCAATAGTGAATATACAATGTATGTCCAATTCAACGGTTTTTGCGACTCAATTTCTATAAATATTTCTAAACTAAAGACCTTATTGCAAGCTTTAGTTTTACTCAAATGATCTCTGAACTAACTAGAATTACATGCAATTCCGCAACCTTGATTGACAACATATTCATGAATTTTTAGAACTCTTTCTAGGGGAAGTTATTACAAATGCTTTGTCAGATCATGAGGGTCAGATGCTGGCTATTTCTGAGCCAACTATCCCAAGGGAGGGAAACCTGATACAAGAAAGGAGGATATTTTCAAGGGCTAAAATGCGATCATTTTTGGTGCAAGTACAGCAAGTAGGCTGGGATAATGTTTATAATTCTAGTAACGTGAACATGTCTCTTGAAAGATTCTTGACTGTCTTCAAACAAATACTTAATCAAATTTTTCCTACTAAAAGAATCTTAAAAAAAGAAAAAAAAAGTAGATCCTGGATAACTACGGGTATTAAAACTTCTTCAAGACATAAAAGAGGTTTATACAAAGAAAGATTTTTCTCAAAACACCATTTATTAAAATATAAACAATATTGTAAAATATATAAGAAGGTTATCATTGAGGCTAAGAAACTAGCCGATAAAGAGTATTCGGCTAACTCCGGGAATCCGAGGAAGGCAATCTGGAATCTTGTGACAAAATATACAGGGCGTGTAAATAAGTTAAAACAGTCGGTTATTGGTTGTTTAAGAACCAGCTCATCCTATAAAGATAAGAGTGATTTTGAAATCTTGGATTTGATTAACGATTATTACATCAACGCTTGTCCTAACTTAAATGTAAATAAAGACGTGGTTTTGGGGGAACTACCTATATATAGTGATATTATTTTTTTGTGTCCAATAGATGCCAACGAGATTGAAAAGATTATAAATGGTTTGAAAAATAAATCAGATACCCATACATCTAATAAAATTAGTCTCTAAAGAAATTGCAGGTCCTTTAAGCCACATAATTAATTTATGCTTTGAAAAATTGAAAATAACAAAAATTAAACCAATTTTTAAGAAAGGCAACAAGACTGAAATCAAAAACTACAGGCCAATTGCGTTATTAAATAATTTTAGTAAAATTTTTTTAAAAACCATCTATGAAAGAGTAATTAACTTCCTAGAAAGTAAAAACTTATTGTTGAATTATCAAAATGGGTTTAGAAGGAAGAAATCAACAATCAGAGCAATTTACCAAGCATTTGACTTAATCCTGAATTCCCTAAATAATGAGAAGGATACTGTTGCAATGTATCTTGATTTGTCAAAAGCATTTGACAGTGTAGACCACATCTTACTTATTGGAAAAATGGAAAGAATTGGAATTCGGGACATCTCTTGTAGATTATTTCAGTCTTATCTTGCAAACCGAAAACAATATGTCTCTGATACAACTAATGGTAAACACATAATCTCAAAACAGCAGGTGGTCAGGAGAGGAGTGCCTGAGGGTTCTATACTTGGTCCACTACTATACATATTGTACACCAATGAACTTTCTAATGTGGTGGGAAACACAGTGCAGTTTGCTGATGACACTTCAATAATTTTCTCTGTGGCAAATACATCATGCATATCAAACAAAATGTTTGAAACCCTGTCTGTTCTTGAGAACTAGTTTACATCAAATAATTTACTGTTAAATGTGGTTAAAACCAAACCTCAGTAACATCTACTACTTTCCTTGGAATTGAAATAGACTACAGGCTGGATTGGAAACAACACATTGATGTTTTGGCAAGGAAAATATCCTCATGTTGTTTTGCTTTAAAAGTAATTAGGACCAACATTGATACTGCCGCAGCAAAAATTGCGTATCATGCATATGTACATTCCCGTTTAACATATGGTATAATCTTGTGGGGGAATGGCTCAGAAATTGGTAGAGTATTTGTTCTACAAAAGCTATGTATAAAAAATATATATAACTTGAATTCAACTGAAACATGTAGAAGTAAATTTAAAGAGAGTTAGATTATGACAGTCATATCAACATATATTTATGAAGCATTGCTTTTTGTAAAAGGAAATCTTAATATCTTTAATTTAAATGGTAGGGAACATGCATACAATACAAAAAATAAGTTAGACTTGAAAAATGTTAAATGTATTTTTAGCTTTATTCAAAGATATGTACAGTACAATTTAATTAAAATGTATAATAAAATTCCATTTGAGACAAAGCGATTAGACTTAAAACAATTCAAAAAGAAAATTAAATTGTTTCTGATTAAAAGGACTTACTACTCATTAAACGAATATTTTGAAGATAATCACATTGAATGAGTTTACGGTTAAAAAATGCTTTATACATAGTATGTAACATTTTGTTTTAGTTTTTAGTTTTTAGTTTCAATTTTTATTAGTTGTTAGTTGTAGTTTTTGTCCTTACTGTAGTTGTTTATACATACATATCTATTCTTTTTTCTTCTCTTCCCTTTTTTTTCTTTTAGTGGTATCTGTCTCTAAGTCTTAGAAAGTTTTTGAAATTTTTGACATGTCCTACGCCTTTCCGGCCTATATTTTAAATCTAACCTATGTTCTTTTTAAAATGTTGGACTAATAAAGATTATTGACTTGACTTGACTTGAATTCCACAGCTATCAAAGTAGTGAAAATGTAATTTTTCAGATCTCAATATCTCGAAAATAAATGAATTTAGAGCTATAGCATTTATTACAAAAGATGTCTAGATACTTGAGTAGAATTGAAAAATAGAATAATATACAGGACATTCTATTTAAGGAAAGTCAAAAAACGATCGCCAGGTTTTTCATGAAGCACCCTGTATAATTAAAAATATTTTTAAAATATGCACCACGAGATAGCTTGCAACTTTTGTATTTAACATTTTTTACCCAAACGTCAAATAAAAATGTTAAAGGGGGGTCCATTTTATAACCGGACATCCTGTACATAGTATATTTATGTTGTTTTTTTTTAAGGCAGTGGCACACACACTAAAGAGGAGATTCTGTGGCATTCGGCCAGCGATGTGTATGCGAAGATCTGGATTGACATGGTTCTTGAATAGCTATGGAAACAGATGTCCTGGGAGTGAGTTCCACAGTGATGAAGTGCGCCGTGCGCCAGACAAAGGAGTCCTTGTAAAGTGATGGTCTAGGTGTTTACACTTGTACGATGAATTAGTGCGCTCTCGCCGTCTGTCATGAGCGTCTGACAGGAATTTGCTGCTGGCGGAATGAGGCGGGCGAAATCCTGGGAACAACTGCCGTGAAAATATCTGTAAAACAGGAATATCGCGGGCGCATGTCTGCGATGTTCCAGACTATCCAGATCTCAGGTCAACTCCGGGTCGCCAACGAGGCGCCAAGCTTTCTTCTAAATAGAATCCTGCAACTTTAAAGTGTAGTTTGGTGCGGCACCCCAGATGTATGAACAATATTCTAAGCACGGACTTATTGGCGCTTTGCAGAGCAAAAGTAGCTGCTGCGGTGTATACAGTTTTTTGTTGCAAAATAGCGCACCAAGCTTCTGCGACGCTGACTTTGTGATGTAAGTAACGTGGTCATGCCAGGACATAATGCTGTTGACGAGGATGAAAGAATGGCCGATCCTGCCATCTGCGATAGTGATATCAAGGCCCGCCAAGTTGGCTTTCTTGGTAAAGGTGGCTGCGCGGGTTTTTCCTGCATTGAACTGCACCAAACTTCTGCCGCTCCAAGTTCGAACCTTCTCCAGATCTTGATTAATTGTTGCAATCTGCTCACGCATTGCAGTGACAAGTCTCAGTCGCTGGTAAAGATTTTTCTAATCTGAATCGGGAAACAAGGGTATGTTATCTGCAAAACTGTAAACAGGATTATTGGTTTCGGTCAACAGATCATTAATAAAGATGAGGAACAGAGTTGGTGAAAGTATTTCGCCTTGGGGCACGCCTGCATTAATGGTGAATGTGCCTGAGATGTGACCATCAGCTGCAATTTGCAGATATTAGTTTTTAAGAAAACTGGCAAGCCAGCTGCAGAGAGATGCTTACAGTCCGAAAGACAGCAGGTTGTTGAGCAATCCGTCATGTCAAACTCCACTGAATGCCTTCGATATATCCAACGCAATCGTTCGAGATTCTCCGTAGTTCTCAATTGCCTTAATCTAACATGAGTGACATAGGTCAATATATCTCCTGTCGATCTCTCCTTGACAAAGCCGGATTGGTTATCGCTAATTTTTCTGTTAGTCTCGAGGTTCTTATGTAGATATTGATTAACCACACGTTCCATGACTTTGGAGATTAGTGGAAGCAAGGCAATTGAGCGTTAGTTTGAGGACGTGTGAGTCACATCTTATTCACGACCAGCTAGTCATCTTGCGGCGGCATCCTTTGATTTGGTAAAGTCAATAACCAAAATTTTGCTAATTTTAGAAAAAGGTCATGACTCAATATTGTTTTAAATGTCTGGGCATTTGAATAATACTTTTGACAGTTCGTTTAATTCAAAATATGCTTTTTCATCGTCTAAAATCCGTTTAAAATCGATTTTAAATGGCAAAATTGTATAAAAATCCGAAATTTCCTGACTTGTTTAGGGCGATAGTAATGGCTTTGGACGAATTTGTCGTGGATTTTGTAGTGAAAATTCGTTTTAAATTCAACCGTGGCCAGAACACGCTAAGGGACTGCCAGGTAGGTGCAGTGCCCGACGCTCCAACTTTCCGATTTTGGTACAGATGACTAGCTGGTAGTGAATAAGCTGTGGTAGTGTTGACGTTAGTTATGGTGGGGAGAAATTTGCCTTAAGGGACGTTTAAAGTGGAGTGCGATGAAAACATTTTGGCGAGCATATTTGTTTCTGCCTGAGCGGTAGTCGCCGCCGTGTTCCTCTCTTTATCCCTTTGTCTGATCCATTGATTATGTTTTTCCTTAGTTCCGCCAATCACACGTTTGCATTCGTTTCTCACTTCAGCAAAACAATTGCGGCTTTCAGCGGTCTGATTTTGCTGCCAGTACTTGTAGGCTTGCTGTTTCCTACCTACAGCTCTTTCGCATCTTATGTCGAACCACGTTTGAAAAATTATAAATTTCAGTTTAATCGAAAATGCAGTGTTAAAAGTGAATAATAAAAACGTGTTTATCGTTTAGAACCTATGCCAAATCCAAGCTTTGCCACAGTTCGTCCATCGAACACCAATTCTGGTAAACTACTTAGGATGTGAATGTTGAATCAGCTCAGTCCATGCGGGAAGCAATGAGAAACACACATAACTCCTCCATCCTTAGAAGGAACTTGAGTTTCGTCAAAAGGCCTAGGCTGAGATCTTATAATCTCAATCACTTGTCTTCTCTTCTTGACGAGGAAGTAACCAGTAATAAAAGGAACTAAAATTATTACAACCCAAAATGACCATTGGCTGTAGGAAGTATAAAGTTTAAAAAACAATGCCAACCAACTTCTTGTGATGCCTGAAGTTAAAGTTCATGTAGCTTGTCCAACGGAACTTTTTCAAGTATGAGGCTTCTATTTGAAGAACAGGAACATTAATGATTTTGATTTCTTCTAAAGTTACAGAGTGATCATGAAAATTTTCTTTTTCATTCTTGTAGGTGTTCAAAGACCATTTTGGAAAAACGACAAACAGAAACGTGCCCTTTAAGAGACGTCTTCCTGGTCTTCATAACTGGATTATTTCGAAGACAATTCCTAGGTAATGGGCAGGATTGATTTCTTCTATAATAATCGTGCTAACACAATTAGTGCTGATGGACATTAGTGAAGTAATGCAATCTGTTGTGGTGTTATTTAAGGGAACTGATGGGTGGAGTAATAATGGATTTATTCTTTTTAGGTACGGAAAACAGGTGGAAATACTCAAATACATCCGAATATACGATTTTACTTTCTACTGCAAAAACATTTGTTTCAACTGAACTTATAGTAATTGAGATATTCTATTTCGGAAAATAACTGAAAATTATTATGCGAACTATGAAGTTCTTTTACAATTTATTTTAAGTCATTTGCTGAAATTATACTGCAAAGTAGTGTTTAAAGTAGCAAAGCTAATACCATTTTCAATGTCGCTTAGAAAATGCAGCAAGGAGTCTAAATTTAATTTAATTTAATCCATTATTTCCTTAATACCGCTATCATTAGGAACACCTTCTTGTTGACTTTTAATTTCACTTTTTTGTTTATCTTCATTTGTGACATCATAAAGAAGCTTGTCAGAGTTTAGCAGTTTATATGACGCATACCTGAAGGTTTGAGGCAATATATTACATATTTGTTTTAATAAAGACTTTGGTCGTCATTGTCAAAATAAAATACATAATGCCGTCTTGGGTTTCCGTATTCTTTTAAAAACCGAATTATTTACTTTTGAAATGAATCCTATTAACTCGATATCTGAATACTTTTTTAGTAACAATTCGCGTATTCGCATTTATATTTATTATATGATTTCACGCATAAAGAAGTTTAAAGGTTTTTCAGTGATACTAATAGTCAGAATAGGACTCTCATCGCTCGTATGTACAGTTTCAGTGCTATTATTTTCGTCTGGATCGACTTGGCCAATTTTTAATTGATTACCGGATGAAATATCATTAAACGCATGATTATCGGGAACAGCTGCCAGCTGATCGGGTTCACGACTTGTACTAGCGCTTGTTTGATCTAATACGGGATGCTTATTATATTTTATGTCTACATGTAACGCAAAATGCGCGTAAGGCCGAAGTTTCATTGATCCCGTTTATATTTAACTCGATTCGCGATAACGTCGTCCTCTTTTATAAATGATTTGATAATCAAATTCCTCGAGTTTGAGACGCCAGCGAATTAAGCACGAATTGGGTTAGGTATTTTAGGTTCATTAGCCATTGCAGGGGTTGATGATTGGTAATTATTTAAAATTTTCTTCTAAACAAAAAAGGTCTAATATATCAGGTTCCCCAAACTATAGCTAACAACTCTTTTACAATAGACGAATAATTTTGTCCAGACGAATTTACCGTTCTCGACGGGTATGCAATAGGTTTATCGTGTCCTATTACACCTTGCGAAAGAACACAACCTAGGGCAACATTGCTTCGGTCGGTAGTTAAATTCGTTTGTAAAGTCTGGATACTCTAAAAGAGGGTCATTTAGTAAGAGAGACTTTGGTAGAGAGGGTCGTTTTTATTAATTGTTGCATTCTTTGTTAGAAAGTTTGTGAATGATTCTGCTATTTTAGCAAAATTGGGAATTAATTTTCTGTAATAGTCTAAAAGGCACAGATCTCCATTGATTTCTTTAGCTGTTTTAGGTACTGTATATTTTAAAATGGCGCTAATTTTGTCTGGGAGTGGCTTTATGTCTTCGTATGTTATAAGGTCTTCTAAAAACGAGACTTCTTTTTGGAGAAACTGGGACTTGTCGACTTGAATTTTAATGTTACGATCACCAAAATTATGGAATATTTGTTTTAAGTTTATCGTATGCTCCTGCAAATATGTTGAAAATGCAATAATATCGTCCATGTAGACGAAACAAATCTTATTTTGGAAGTCTTTTTAGACGTTATCCATGACACGTTGGAGGTTTTGATGCCCAAGGGCATTCTTAGATATTCATAATGCCCGTTTTCTACATTCAACGCTTTGCTTTTAATTTTGTCAGTGTGTATTTCGATCTGATGCCAAATCTAAGGTTGAAACGCATTGCCATTTTCCCAGTTTATCCAATATATCTGTCATATTTGACTCAACGTGTGTCGAGATCGTGTTCCGCACAGGTGTCTCCCGATTTTTTTTAAATTTTGTCTGATATCATTAGGTTCTTGCGGATCTCCTTTATCAAGGTTTTATAATGTATTGGCAATCTGAATCAGAAGCGCCTATAAAATTGTGAAAAACTAATCAAAACCAATAAAGTGACAAAAATGACAAAGAAAAAAACACCTATTTATCAAATTCCGCATCGGTAAAGCGCTGCTAGGCTGGGCCAAACAGTGAAGCAGGGTTATAGAGGGAAAAAATGTACTGCATTTAGCACAATTATATCATAAATTTATCTTAAAGCGGCTGAAATGGAATGCGTTGTATGTGGAGAAATGGGGGGAATAGATAACCTACTTTCCCCTGCGATGTATGCAAACGCAGAATTTGTAAGCAGTGCTCCCAACTAACTGCTCCTGAGGTGAAAGTAATGTAATTGAAAGAAAAAACGATGAAATTTCACTGTAATAAATGGGAAATTTTTGAGACACATACTCTTCTAAAAGGAACAATTGAAGACAAAGTAAAAATTATTGCAGCCAAGGAAGAAATAATAGAAATGTTGCCACAGAAAATAAGTGACTTAGAAAAAAGCCATTCAGACTGTCTGCACTCCTCATATAGCAGAGTCTTACAAGAGAACAAGGAACCTGTTCCCAAAACTCCCTATCAACAATGTACCGAGTATCATAATAAAGCCCAAACAGCCCCAAGACACTAACAAAACCAACTCTGATGTGAAGCAATGTATAAAGCCTTCAGAACTGAAGAATTCGAGAAATACAAAAAATGGATTTATGCTTATTAAGTGCGTTAATTAATCTGATATTCACACTTTAAAGGAAGAATCAGAAAGTAAATTGAAAGACTACGATGTATTAGTAACTAAAATGAGAAAGCCTCGATTTAAGATACTCGGATTTAAAAGTGATCTCAATGAAGAGCGCGGCCAAGGAGCAGAGTAGTTTCATAAGCGAGACAGATTACATAAAAATAACTTACATAAGAAGGACAAAAAATCCGGCGGTATGTACCCTGTGTTTGGCGAATGTTCTCCGGGGGTGTTTCGCAGAATGATGTTAGAAAAGCAAATATGTATTAGCTGGTAGCGATACAGTGTGGTTGAAGACTTAAGTGTGCCAACTGCCAGCAATACTACCACAAAATGGATTCATGCCCTAACTTGTGTTGAGTGTTAGTAAACTATGTGATCACTGTAAAAATACAAGCAATTTGCCAATAAGAAAAACAATTGAAACGATAAACGAAAAACTTTTCAATACTTTAATTCAAAAAGAAAGCTGGGGCTCAGTGTTGGCAATTTCGAATATAGTCAAAGCAACGGATGAATTTTACAAAAAAAAATTAATATATTGCTTCAACAGGCCACGAATGTAAAGAAAATAATTATAAGCAACCTTGGATCACAAACGGTTTAATTCTAAGCATAAAAAAGAGTCAAAAAAAAAATGGTTGCAAAATTTTAATAAGGAAGATAATCAAGCATTTAAAATCTATAGGAATAACCTAAAAAAATCATTGAAAAGTGTAAACATGAATATTATATAAATGAAATTGATATGACATCAGAAAAGTGTATAAATTAATATCAGAAGCAACAAATAATTCAAATAATTCTCAAGACACAACAAACATACCTCCACCCATATTGAATAATGAGACAATTGCATTCGCAAATTTAAAAGATATGGCAAATTTTGAACAATGAGTCAAATGCATTCGCAAATTTAAAAGATATGGCAAATTTCTGCAATGACTTTTGTTATTAACGTGGGCATAGATATACTGAAAAAAAATCCAAAAGACAATGAAAATTAAAATTTTGTAGATCTGTCCAATCAATTAGCATGACTATATCTAAGGCCAGTAAATAAAAACGAAGTCACTGAAAAGATCAATAGTTTGAAAAATAACAGCAGCCCCGGTATTGACAGAATAACCTCAAAATTGATAAAAAAATAATCATACATTCCAGCTTGACCCGCTGATTCATATAGTTAATTTGATATTTAAAAGCGGCACTGTTCCTGAGTAGTTAAAATATCAGTAGTAACACCTACATACAAATCAGATGTTAAGACAAGGGTGATTAATTATCGCCCCATAAATTTAATCAATATATTCGTAAAAATTTTCGAAAAGTGTTTAAAAGATCGATTAATAAGTTTTTTACAAGCGAAGTCAATCCTATCACCAAATCAATATGGATTCCTAAGTGGGTTAAGTACCTCCAACAAAACAAAATAAATCACTGGCAAGCTTGATGATAATGGAAAATGTGTGGCTCTATTTTTGAAGTTAGCAAAGGCATTTGGTACCGTGCCTCATCACCTACTTCTGCAAAGGAATGGGGTGAGGGGTACGGTGTTGAATGTCTTTGAGAGTTACTTGCGTGGGAGACTACAATATGCCAAAATATTGGATACCCTGAGTGGCCCATTAAGTATTGATATAGGTGTACCGCAGGGTACGGTATTGGCGCCGATCCTATTTCCATTGTTTATAAATACCTTAACAAGTCTAAAGCTCAAGAATGGTACTATTGTTTCTTATGCGGACGACACTGCCATTATATTCGCTGCAAAATCATGGGATGGAGTAAAACAAAGTGTCATGGATGGGCTGTATATTGTTCATAAATGGTTAAATACGTTTAAACTGACATTAAATTTAAGTAAAACGACTTATATTGCATTTTCAAAAACCATGGCAAATCGTCCTGCCTTTGACTCCATACAGGTGAAAGACTCAAAGACAGTTATTAAAGAGGTCTCACAAACTCGGTATTTGGGTGTCGTTATTGACAGGCATTTGAAATTGAACCAACCTGTTCTTAAATTAACATTGCCGATGAGAAAACTACTGTATAAATTTTATGCATTAAGAAATATTTTGAGCAAAAACTTGTTAATATCTGTATATGGGTCTTTCATAGAACCATTATTGAGATATGGTGTTGTTGTGTGGTGTGGTTTGTATAAAAGTGCATTACACCCATTATGTGTTGTGCATAACTATATAATTAAGTTATCTATAGAAAAAATAGACTTTATCCCACAAGCCTGTTATACTCAAAAGAAGGCTTTGACATAAGATCGGTTTATATTTTGAAGGCCAGTATCTTTATGTATAAAAATGAGGAACCTAAAAGGTATGTTAATCATAGCTATCAAACAAGAAATAGAATTAATCAATATATTCAAGTGCCCAGAAATATTACCAATGCTAATATGAGATTCTTTAACTATAAACTATTTTACCCCAAAAATATACAATCTTATACCATTAGAGATTAGAAATATTGCTAAAATTAAGATGTTTAAACAGGAGTGTAGAGCAAATGTTTTTGAAAACAGGGTCCTATTTGGGAGCCTATTTTGATGGTTTTCTTTTTTTTTGCTCAAGTTATATGTACATATTACATATTTTTTACAAAAATTGGGTTAATGTGATTGGGACTGGTTGAGAGTATTTATGAGTACTTATGGGGTAGTTTGGGTTAGGGAAATTGAAACCATTGCACGTACAGGTGTTCAGTCATCTAAATGTTGCTTACTATTATCATAGTATTTACTAAAAAATACTTTGTATAAAAATATTCTGGTTTACTAAAATTATTAAATATACTTAGTTATAAGTGTAAAAACAATTATAAATGTGAATATTTTGGGTAACAAATGTGGTAGGGCAATAAATAAAAATATTGGGAAGGGGTAGTTATCGTCGGTAGTTTTCAGGTTAATTTTGCGAACATCCATAACGATTCTCATGTTGTTTTTACCTAACCCACGTGCCTTTTTGGATACGATCCAAATCGTCGACCACCACGCAGAATCACTTGGCCTAATGATGCCTTGCTTTTTACATATAATTCATTTGTTTTCCCCTCTGGTCTATGTATGAATTAATATCGATCAGATTTTATATGTAAGGGAATTTCGTCAGTTGTTTTAATACGATGTTTGACCTGATTACTGAAGGTTAAATGTGAATTATCGCGTTGGAAAATATCAGGAAAAGATTGACTTAACTTTTCTAAGTGATATTTTTCTTCTCGATTCATATGTCCAATCCGTATTAATCTAGTAATTTCAAGTTTGTCAACTGATATGTTATAAATTTGAATGAACAGGTATCGGAATTTGTTGAACGGCACTGGTATTATTTTGTATTTCTACATTGGTATAGCCATTTTGTGTGTTTGTTAAGCATGCACTAATTATTAGACAATGACATCATTTTTCTAGGCGTTTACTGGGAGTTTTAAAGTTTCAGTGGTATGAGGATCAATACGAGCAAAAAACATAATTTTGATTTGAACTGGTAATGAGTAAACGATAATCCTGTTTTCGGTGTTTTAAGTATAGAATCTTGCAAATCTTCTTCTTCTTCAGGTCATATTGGAAATTATGGCTTTGTTTGTAGCTGCTCGAAAAAATTCCGGTGAGATTTTTCCAAACCAGGCTCGCAGGTTCAGCAGCCATGAGATTCTTCTCTGCCGTGTTCCCTTTTTCTTGGAGTAGGGAATAACGGTATGCTTTTCTCATGATGTGTCCCAAATAATCGAGTTTTCTGCACCTGCTGGTGTACATGATTTCCAATTCTGTCTTCATTCTTTTGTGCACTTCCCTATTCGTTATGTGAGCCGTCTAGTGTATTCTAAGTATTCTCCTGTACAACCGAAGGCTTCAAGTTTCTTTGCTGTGGTTTCTGTGACCGTCCAGGATGCCACGCCATACAACAATACGGAGAAGACATGGCATCTAGGTGCCTCATTTTTGCTTCGAGTGGTAGGTTGTGGCTTTTAAAGACGCCACTCATTTTGTTGAAAACCGTTTTTGCATTCCTTATGCGGTATCTTATTTCTTGTGCTCATTCATTACAGTTCCTAGGTAAGAATACTGTTTTACTCGTTCTATACGAGTTCTATTTATATATAGGTGAGCTGCATTTATATTCTTCTTGCTAATTATCATTTGTTTTGTTTTATAGACATTGATATTGAGACCATGTTGTTGACTGTATTGCGTAATTCGGTTCTACTTGTAATCCTTCCAAGCTGACTGCCATCACCACGGTATCGTCGGCGTATCGAATATTGTTCAGTCTGACTCCGTTCAAAAGGATACCCTCCTCTACTTCATCAAGGGCTCCATTGTTGAATATTAACGGCGAGATGATACAGCCTTGTCTAACCCCAGTAGTATTTTCACCTGTTCCGTTCGGTCTCCATCAAATCTCATGCATGCTGTCTGGTTCCAGTATAGATTTGAGATTATTCTGAGATCTTTATCGTCTAAGTCGGCATCTTTTAGAATGTTGATCATCTTTTGATGCTGAACTCGATCAAAAGCTTTTTCGTAATCAATTAGACATGCGTGTACATCACAATTAACGTCTCTACATCATTGGATTAGGACTTGAACTCCAAAAAGTGCTTCTATGGTGCCGACTGCATTTATCAATCCGAATTAGTTATGTGATATCTCATCTTCACATTTTTTTATATATTCTTCGGTGGATGATTTTAAGAAACAGCTTCAGCATGTGACTCATCAAGCTGATAGTCAGACATTCTTCACACTTCTTTGCTCCAGATTTTTTGGGTAGTGCTATAAATTCTGATTGTAGCTATTTTTCCGAGATATTTCCAGAGTTGTATACTTTGTTGAAGATGTCTGTGATCCAGACCATTCCATCTTCGTTTAACAGTCTGATGAACTCAACCCCTATATTATCTGATCCAACTGCTTTTCTGTCTCTCATTTATTTTATTGCTATCTCCACTCCTTGCCTCAGTATTTCTGGCCCTGTAGATATTTCTGAGACTAGATTTCTGTATTCCGGTCTTTGATCATGGAAAAGTGTCTCCAGATATGATTTCCATCTGTTTTTGATGTCTTCTTTGTCGATGATTATTTTTCCATTTATATCTGTAATCTTCATCCGTTGGCGCTCTTTAAAGGTTCCCGTTGCCTTGTTACGGTAATTTTAACAATTCCGTAACATCAGGTTGTTCCGAGTTCGCTTGTATTTATTTTTGGTTTGATATAATAACTTTTCATCTTCTACCTATTTTGAATTACTATCTGAACCGACCTGGTAGCAACAGTGTGGAAAATTCCGCATTAAATAGTACTAAAAGATTAATAAATACTGAATTCTTATGTTGCCCATCAAGTTCATTTAAAACTAATTTTTGTCTCTTAAATATATCAGTCGATATTAATTATCTAGTTAATATAAAATGAAAATTAGTATTATACAGCAGTAGTATATTATTTAAAATTGTTAAATAATTTCAAATATGCAGATCATATTTTATGCTTAAAGTCGGTCGCTTCGTACAGTGGAAAAAGGTGAAATATTTGTGACGACTGCGCGCGGTACAATTTTTTTTGAGATGTGATTCTGGTGGAAGGTAGGACAGGATTTTCAAAACCTGTCTTGTACCGACGAGCAGTGTGAGAGGTTTGAGAGAAGGGAGGCTTGACATTTTCTTTATTTTTTGCGTTAACTGATTTTTATTTCAAGTTTTCTCTATCGAAAAGTCTGTAGACAGAATAAGGTTGCTAAGCTTGGGAATCTCTGGTATTTGCCTACTATCGTTTCACATACCACGTTGTCTTTTGCCGTGTGTATGTTTTTGCCTGTAGAGCAGGTGAGATATTAGTTTTTTGGAGCTTAAGGCTCTTTGATAAGAGAGAAATAAGAAAGACTTGATCCTGCAAAAGCGGGGAATTACTAAATTTCCAAACCCAACTAAAGAATCGATCAAAGTGGCCTATAGGGTTCAGATTATTTAGGTTCTAGTTAGAGGTAGCAATTTTTTGATATTAATAACTAAAACCGTCTATAGTGTAGGATACTCAGTCTAACTTTCTCTAGTACCGTTGTCGGTATTAATGGATTAGATGAGAGATTAGAGTCAAGCTTAGTTAGTTATTGTTCGGACTATATAAGTATTTTATCGTCACATCAGATATTTAAAAAGCATCTTCTCAAGTCCTTCTCGACCGTGGTGGGTACAAGATCCCTTTGTCTATTCATTTGGCTAAAAATGCCGGCATAAGGATCCCGAACTTGGAATCCTTGCCGAAGCCTAAAAGGTTAATCCACTGGCGACGCAAGGTTAACCAAAAAATGGGAGTCCGTCGTTATGTCGTGCTTTCTTGATTTTCACTTGCATACTTGGTATTGCAGACACGGTAGGGCACTTTCTATGTGCTTTTTCCACGTAATATCAAGTTACATAGAGAAACACAACATCTCGTTTGCCTCGAACCAGGTGCGATTTCTACGAACATCTTACCGCTGCGTCTCGTCAAGTACGGTTCATAAGCCGCAGGCCAAGCAATTTCCATCATCTCTGTCATATGGCTGCATCGACCTGACGAGATCCATACAGATCGAAACACGTCGTCGATTTTGCCGACAGAGATGGTGGAAATTGCTTATGGTTCA
>MU182692.1:435077-452092 GCA_016904865.1 Pissodes strobi
CGGACATGCCAAGAAATCCTCTCACTTTATACTTTATGTATCTATCCGCAAAGAATCCTTTCTTTTTCTATATATATTGAAATCACCGAAGAGAGTTTATCCAATCCTGATATAATATACAGGGTGTTCCATTTAAAAATATGAAACCTTTTTATTCCACGGTTTTTTGGGACAACCTGTATAAAAGAAAATATACTTAGCAAAAACTACATCTTATTTCCTGCAACTTTTGTCTTTAACATTTTTTCTGAAATAGTCACATAAAAAAGATAAGGGGGGTGTCCATTTATAGTGAATATCCCTGTACCATTGGATTTCTAGGTGGGCCAAATACTTGACTATTAGTAAATAATTTTTGAGGGGGCATTGATCTTGAATGTAAATAGACTAATTCGCCCACGTGGAAAGTGTGGGGGTGCCTGCGACACATAGTTTGGTTGGAAATTACTAAAATTTGGCTGGCATCGAATGACCTTATAGTTGAAAGATACTTTACATGCTAGTGAAAAATACTTGGGATCTCAATGAGAAATTTTCGTTTATTTTCACAGTTGCGCCACATAAATTCTTCTTCATCGTGAGACTTGATTTAAGGTTTCATACGCGTATGGAAAATCTATTTTATACTTTAAGGCGGCAAGTAGGCGGCAAGTTACTTGAAAATCACCATCATCTATTTTATCTTTATATGATAATCGCGGTATTTTCGTGTCAGGAGACATGGGAGGTGTAGATGAATTTAAACGGTCACTATGCTTTTTCGAATGTTTTTAATCCTACTTTCCGAAATGCCGATGTAAAATGCAGTTTGCTTTTCAGTTTCTGCAACATCAATAGCGTGATCAATTATCTCACGTGAGGCGCTTCTAATTGCTTTCCCCTATTTGTTCGCTACCGTTACTTCGTCACTTTGAAGTAATAACGCAACGCAGGCAGCGGTTTATTTGAATATAAATTAAGAATAAAACGCGAAGATGAGCACGTTTATGAAATAAGTGAACACGCCCATTCGTAGTGCATCAGTGCGAAGCTTATTAAGTCAATCATTATCGTTTAACTGGCACACATTAGACACTGTTTGCGATGACCAGCAAATGATTACAGTGTATAGATTTGATTTTGCAGATTACAATAGACTGTTCCCCGTAACAATAACAGTAACTCGGTTTTTAAGAACCTTCTGGCTTTCTTTTCTGTCCCCTACTATAGTTGAACAATCACCAATCGCCCTAACTACAAAATTATTTTCGCAATATTAGCATGTTATTCTTTTATTGTTCACAATGAAGATATCCAAATATACCAGACATATCCTGTTGTTCGCGTTCATGATCTTGCCTCGACTTTCAGCCAAAAAGAAAATTACCACTAAATAATGTATCCTGGATCCTGACCAAAATTAGCATATTATGCAATGCCTAAAAAATTCCAGTCAAACTTACACCAATGCAATGTAATGATAAGTCTCGTAAAGCCTTGAAAATGTAATTTTCTTAATAAATACACCGGATTCTTTTGAATCGTATAGCATATTAGTAATTCTCCCCCCGTAACTTCCCGACTAATAGAAAGCTAAACAAAAGGCAAACACTTTGAAAGGAGACAAAATTGGAAGTGTTTACAAATAAATAGACGCTTTGTTACATCTGTTCGGTTTCAACAGACTGTCGGATGAGGGAGCTAATGTTTGTTTTTGTAAAACGAAATCGGTGTATCCTATATCTCTTCACTCTTTAAAGGCTGCTTTTTAAACATAACACTTTATGAACAAAGGAATTTAATTATAACTTTTCTATATTTTCATAAATAGAATATTTTTCTTCGACAAACATGACATATTTTTATTAATTAATTACTTTAAAGTTGATGTATTTTTTTGGTATTTATAGTATTTATACAGCATCAATTACACCCTCTTATTAATTTGTTCTGTTGTAAGATAAGTACGCAAATTAGATAAATACTATTAATACAGTATAGTCTCTTTGTTTACTAACCGCATTTTAATGAATAAATTACGACCAACTTAGTATTTATCCATTTAGAGCAACATAAACCCAATGAACTTAATTGGGAGTTTAATTATTGGTAAATATTTTAGTAAGCTAATTAATTTTGGAGATACGCTGAAGAAATTTAGCCATGTTTCGGATATACACACTGGGCTAAAGTATACACGATGCTGAGCGACGAGTTTAGTTTTCTGTTTGAGTTTATGCTCGAGCCCATTTTAAATTTTCAATACATTGTAATATCCGGGTGTACTACAAAGTTTAAGCGTATGATATTTAACTATGTTCGAGACTTAATCTAAATCAGTGTATTTTAATAGTGTTTCTATAAAAATATATCCATGGTATAGTGCACAGATGTGTTAAGTATCTTTTTTTGTTCAGAATGAGTTAAATACATAAATCGATAGCTAGTTAGTGAAACATACTTTTATTATGCACATACATATATGCAAATTATAGACTGTATCGTGTAATGTGATTGAACAGTTGGGTGTCACTTTGTAATTAAATACTAGCTCAGTCGCCAATTTGTAACGATAAATTTAGTTGGGCACTAATTTGTAGCGAAAGTTAATTTATTTAATTTAATTAAGCATGAGATTCGTTTTTATTTTCCTTAGGGCGTCGGTCGACGTTCCTTTATTGGCAGAGATTTGTGTATTGTGGGCGCCAGGGTTCCTAGAGACAATGCGAACTGAATATGAACACTTAAATATAGATAAATATAAAGATAAGAATATCAGAAATTTGCCCTTATAATTCTCAATGTCTCACAGACCTCTATCTTGCGGTAAATTAAAGAAATGATTTTCAAAAACAATATATTAATTATACAATTAAATTACAAATACGATTGATAAAATTTGAAAAATTTAAGTCTATATAATCAAATGGCGAATATAATTTATGAAATTATTTGAAATAAAGTTTATGAATAAATTTACTTAGTAACGAGAATTAAAATTAATTGTGACAGATAAAAAAAGGGAATGAATACAGCGTTATTATTGGTCTTTACAATATGTTTATCTTCTGATTCGCTAATACTTAGCTTGTCCAACTATTCTGTAACCATGCGATCGTATTGGGACCTCTACTGGAACCGCTTCTGCCTGTTCCCAAGTTAATGTCTCTTGGTCTTATCTAGGAGTCACTTAGTTCCTAACGTATCGTATCCCTCAGAACACTTTGTACATCAAGTGGACGAACACCTGCTACTTGCCAAGCACGATGTTTTCTTCAGCCAACGTTGAATACATGCAAGAAAAAATAACCTAGTCTTAGACCAATGTATGTCGCTAATTAAAGAATATTCAGGCAAATATCATGTGAACATTAGTGACACTGTTACACATGAGAAAGTAATCAACAATTTGAAAATTTACTGGTTAAAGCAGATATAATCAGAAACTGAACAAAAATTATAAATAACTACTGTTACTCAAGATATCCTTTTCTTTACTTTACAGTATAAAATTCAAAATAAATAATGACTGGAATTTAAAATTCAAATGAAAATTATGGAATTACGATCCAATTATTGACTCTCGGTAAATCTAAATAAAAGATAACTTAAATTTAATGACAAATAGGAAAATAGAGGTACAACCTCTAATAACGAGTCTTATAACTCCAAATAAGTAGTTTCTATTAATTTTTATTTTGGCCCTTGGCACATAAACGATAATTGAGCGTAATTATGCCTCAATTAATAAAGATAGAGATAATATATTCACAACCCCACAGCGAAATAAAAATTTAGATAAAAGATAAAAACACCAGATAAATTTACACATGTGAGATTAACCTCTCATAAATGCAAATTAATGTCGGTACATCAGTGTTGAGACGAGACAAGGCGAGTGCTAATAATTATATGCTTGATCTAACAAATAAACTGAAAATTTAATTAAAATAAGCCTGGAAAGAAAAAATATTAAAACCAGCAATACTATGAGGGAAAATTCGGAGAAATTCTACTGAAAATTCAATTTACTACCTTTGCAGGAATATATAGAATTTACTCCGAGAATTCCCCAAATAACACTGTTCAATTTGAATGGAAATAAATAAAATAATGTGCGTGACCGCTAAACGATGAAATAATTACGTTCTCTGTAAATTTGGACTAAACCTCTTTCAAATTACGTGAACTTGACTAATGAGAGACGCAATTTTTCACTAATAAATCGGTATCCTTACCCAACGGTTGCGACAAAAAATAAGATTATTGAAACTGTAAGCTAAATAAAAATGTAATATAAGAATGCTAAATTCTTGTTGAAGTCGAATAAGACTAAACGAATCATAAACAAATCTTAATTATGTATTTAAAAATTAAAGAATTAGTTAAATATATTGCGATGAATAAAATATTTCAAGATTAAAAACCAGCACTCACCCGTCAAGCGTCTTCACAAAGATAAATGACCTCGCTTTCAAAATTTTAAGACGTTCGACAAATTATGCTTTCCCATGTTTTAATTGGATAATTTATGATATGTTACTGACTACCACTATAGGTCACGCAGCGTCAAGCCAAAGAGATACCCAATATATACTAAATATTATAATCTATCGTAAACTAAATTCATAAATTGTAGGTATAAAATAGCGTACTGCGCTCCCAAATTACCAACCACACGAGATAAACCCATTCGCGAGTCACTATTAACTATAGTCATCTACAGTGAAACAAATCCACAAGATGCAGGTACAAAACAGCTTACTTGAGCTTCTAAATAGTTACTTGCACGAAATAAACCCATTCGCGAAGAGATGTCACTGGCGACTCAAATCCCAAACATCGAAAATCATTCGTAATTGAACTGAATTTAGTGGAGCGGAATAATCATATATTCCGTTACAAGCACTACCTGACACTACTTGTTGTAATTACTTAAGTGAACTTAACATATTTTTGCTTTAAAGTGCTGAACGTTGACTGGTTGTAAGTGTTAAATATCCACATTGGCGCTTTTTGGATTTTCCTATCCTGCAAATTTTAATAGAGCCTTTAATACATTTGTAATACATTATTAAAAGTGCGGACGTTTTCTGTGATTATTTTATAATACAATATCCTCAAAAACTAGAGTAGCCAAATTGCTGATGTGTATTACAGAAAGCTTGTAATAAAGAGTTATTGACTATTAATTGTAACAATTTAGCTGATTAATTTAAACATTTTTAGCGGCAGTTATTTCCGATGTTATTAGGGAATCCCTTAGTTTATACGATCAGGAGAAATTAGAGTGTGATGGGGTATTTCAATGTAAGCTTGTAACCAGCCTTAAACGTTGGGCGCTAATTATATAACACGATTTGTCAATTGCCAAACAAGCGGTCCATATGCCAGGTTCACTCATCGGCCTTAATTTTATTTAAAGATGTAGATCTATGTGTTGCCAGTTAGGTGAAGGCGCCACTAAATTTTTAGCTTGGAATATATCAATGATTTTTAGACCTTGAAATCAGGGCGACTAAATTTTGAAAAATACCCATGACAAGAATATGAAAATTAGGAAAATTAGAAATCAGAGGTATTTATTAAGGAAAGGTACGTTTGACACTAATTTACCAGAATAAACATCGGGATCCCAATTAAATTATTTATTTAAATATTAAAAACTTTCACAAGCACTCTAAAGATAATTAACTATCTCAAATTAATTTGAAGTTATGGTATCGACCATAAACTAATGAGAAAATTCTCTTGTATTTCATCTATATTATCATACTATTAAATCAAAGCAAAATAAGAGACGAAGGTTTAATCTAGATCCTATAACATTAATATTGCCCAATTCCTATCTTGGAATAATCTCAACAAAACACTGAATTCTTAAAAGTTTGACTAAATGCAGTCAATCACGAAAAACTATAAATAGGAAGTATTTCACTCAGCTAACTTTATATAAAATCAGTAATATAACCGGCGACCGGCGAGGTAAATATATTTAGATATAGCCGCTAAATATCAACAGTTTTAAACGAATTGATTATTAAACAAAACGAATCTAAATGAATCTGATGGCAGCGATAATATCAATATACCAATAAGCAATATTTAGAAATCTGTTAAATCAATAAATTGCTCTATAAAATAAGTATATATATTTATCTATCCGGTAAATACCTACGGGGAACATGAATGAGCTCAGTTCGATGTCGAGACTAAGGCGAAAATTGAATTTATGCGAAACAAATTGCTGCCATGAGGTTAACAGCCAATTACAGTAAAAACTTATTGTTAAGGTATATATTCATTAATCAAAATGAAATACAACGATAATATATATGATAAAGAAAGCAGACGACCTACAGTCGTTTAACAATAAGTTCATTAAGAGCAAAATTATTTAAGGAGAGCCACACTTGGCATCGACCCCCTCCGATTTGGCTAATTTTTTGAAGACATGTTACCCACCTAGAGGGGTAGTCAAAAGCTAAAATATTATGTCCCGCAAAAAAGCATTGGCTGAACTGTACCCATTTTTCGGTTTTTTTGACATTGTTGACTTCAATGTGGGTATTTTCGATTACGCAGAGGTTTTTTGTACTTAGTAGCTGAAATCAGTTACCTGGTGTAAAATTGACCAAGGAATAAGAATATGGCCACAAATTTGACCTACAACAAATAGGTATCTCAAAAATATTGGCCAAAGAATCTCAAAATTTACCAGAAAAGTCCCAAATATTGGGGAAATATTCAAAAAATCTTGTCTTTGACTATACGAGGCGGTCATCTTGTAGAGAAAGAACCAGCGAATCCAATGAGCACACACCCAGATTAAATTAGGACGAACCGCGCAGCGTCCTTAACCGGTAGGCAAACCTGCCAAGCATGCGCGTTGGATAACTTGCCTACCCGGGGGCTTATTTCTATCGATCGTACGAGATCCCAACTGTTTATAGCGCGACTATACTATAAATGTGCAGGCTTTTCATATTTTGGGTTAGTGTGGGTTAGTTCTGGTTTGTTGTGCCCCTGTAGTGAGCGAAGCTAGCGGAGGGCCATGCATAAAGTGTTCAAATATTTGGAGAAACGTAACAAGGGGTATTCTAGCTAACAATTATATAACATTCATATTACAGTCACGCTATAAAACGCAGTTTACTGGATGCTCGATACCAAAATGTTTCCCGGGGTCTTCAGCTGCTGGCATCCGACGCTGTGCTGTGCGTACGGGCCCTTCCCCTCTCCTCTCACTGGTCGAACAGTATGATGAACATTCTTTAAATGATGCCCTCACCAAGGTCCTCAGACCATCCGAAACTTTGAGTGTTTTCAGTGGAATGTATGTTGTTGTTCGGCTGGCAAAAAACAGATCCATTACAATGGTCACCGACGTCTACAGCGACGGATCAGAAGTGGATGTGTCACTCCTGATCCCAATTCTGCCAGCCAAGGTGCTAAATTAGCCAAAAGACATGAAAACTGCAACAATTCCACTTCCACATGTGCTTTGTGAAGTAGGGCTTGAAGAGAAGCCTAACAAAATGTATTTAACTTCCTCTGATCTGGACAAAATGTACACTCTGAGAATTTTGCGACGCGACGGCCCCATTAAAAGCTCTTATTATTTTGTTTCATATAAAAATAAATTACTTTGGCAAGTCAGTTCAAAGCCTGACAATCTGCAATAGCTTTTTACTGTTTTATTGTATTTGCTAACCAGTTTCATTTTTAGTTTTTTGCTTTTCTTGAAAACGATATCCGACTTGATTTCGAATCGAAGAAATATAGGTACAAATTTCATTAGGGTCACTAAACTTGCACTTGTGCAGTTTACATCCTTGAGCCTGGGCCGAAGTGGCTCTATAACAATTCAAACCAAATTTAATCATTTGTGGAGCCAAAGGCAATCAATTCCAGGGTAAGAATGAATCCTCCACAACAATATAGAACATATTTACATATAAGAACCTCATGTATCTCATTCATTAGAAAATATCAATACAATATTTAGACGGTCACACTATACCCCAGAAACACCCCTGACCGCAGGAAATCTACAATGGCTCGAAACTAGGACATTAGTAACGGACCACACGACGCTTAGTGGGCAGTCAAAACATCTGATGCCACCTGGTCAACTACGTGAGAGGAGACTGGACGGGAGATGCAGTAGGGCGAGTGAGGTTGGAGGGAGGAGAGGGAAAGTAACGAACCTCACGACGCTTAGTAGGCAGTCAAAACATCTGATGCCACCTGGTCAACTACGTGAGAGGAGACTGGGCGGGAGAGACATTAGGGCGGGTGACGTTGGAGGGAGGAAATGGGAAGGACCTGGTCCGTGTACAGCACAGCGCCGGACACCAGCAGCCGAAGCCCCCTGGTAGGCAAGTTATCCAGCGCGCATGCTTGTCAGGTTTGCCTACCCTGAACTCGCCTGGCGCTGCGCTGCAGCACGGCGCACGTTTGTCACTTTCTGTCGCCTCCCCCTGCCCACACCAAGCGCCCCAGGAAGGCCAGGTATATCGCAAAAGTAGGTCGGACATTGTGCCATGAGATCAAAAATTGAGATTTTTAAAAAAAAACAAAAACCTCCAACTTTGATTGCGCGCAATTTCTAAACGGTCCGTCCTAAAAATCTGGGTATGTGCTCATTGAATTCGCTGGTTCTTTGCCTATAAGATGACCGCCTCGTATAGTCAAAGAAAGGATTTTTTGAACATTTTCCCAGGATTTGGGACTCTTTTGGTAAATTTTGAAAGTTTTTGCTCAATATTTTTTGAGATATTTGTCGTAGGTCAAATCTGTGGCCATATTCTTTTTCCTTGGTTCATTTTGCACGTGGTAACCAATTTTTAGCAACTAAGCACAAAAAAACCTCTGCGTAATCGAAAATACCCAAATTCAAATGAAAAATGTGAAAAAAAAAATGAAAAATGGCTACAGTTTAGCCAATAAATTTTTCCGGGACCTAATATTTTGGCTTTTGACTACCCTCTAAATGGGTGACCTGCCCACAAAAAAATCAGTCAAATCGGAGGGGGTCGATGCCAAGTGTGGTCGTCTTAAATAATTTTGTCTAATCAGAATGAGATACAACAATAAAGAAAAGTATAGATCCTACTTGTATCTAGCAGATTTGCAGAGACTGGTGTTTCCTGCGAAGCTACGTCTCCACCATGTAGTCATTACCTCGACAAAATGCTTCTGAACGGGTAAATGACACCGGGAGCCCAAAGGGAGGAAATTCTATCCCCTAGAAGAACCCTAGTTAAATAAACAATTTTAACCACCTAAAATAGAAACATCTGTATCCAACATACCTTTAAAAAAGGGGTCACCACACTATTCATCACACATCGTTTATAGGCGGTATGGCCAATAATTTAAGAAAATACACTCTAGCTCATTTGCCAATTAATACAACGACACAATCAGGCGACATTTAACCCTGATGGTCAAAAATAACAACGATAATTTTAAATACTATAAAATTGCCTGCGCGTCTTGAGTGTCCAGACGAGAAGGGCTGCCAATTTCCTTAAAAAAAAGAATATATACTACATCTCTCAAGTGGCGCTCCAAACGGATTCATCTCTTGGGCGACTTGGAACATCGAAAGTAAGGTGGCGAGAAGTAAGGCAGCGAGAGTATCGACAACACAAATCGACCGATAAAAGGAAAAATTGCACTGCTGGATAGCATTCACAACGTTACAAACTACTTTAACCAAATTATCGTTTTCATGTGATAATAAAATCTGACTTCAGTCCGGATATTAAGTGTTACGAAACTGTTGTCGTAGATACAAAAAATCGCGTGCTGTCATGATAATGGATTTGGTGTCGAAGATTAAGTCTCACGACAATAGGTTTGTTCTAGCAGCGATTTCAAACCAAAGCCAAGCCATCCGGAGTTTGCGCATTGCAATATAAGCGTTGGGTTTAAATCGCAGCTAGAACAAACCTAGTGATTCTATGACACACGCAGTGCCACGTAGACTGTCGTGATGAAAATGAATTGCCATGGCATTTAAATAGAAACAAAATTTTATGACAGAACAGAAAATCGTATGAAAGAACTGTTTAATGTAGCCAAAAGAGCTGAAACTGAGTCGTCTATTTATATTTTATTTCAAATGCATTACGCGCAAATAGACATAATAAAGGACGAGTTCTTCAAACAACATAATATTGTAACTGACTTAATATCTTTCGAAGAATTTGACGCAGAAGATAAATTAAGAAATGAATTTGAAAAATCAGTATTATCCAATAAATAAAGGAAATTTATTATAATTTATTCGCTACCACTGCTGGTAATTGTTCCACCTCTAGCAGTTCCCCGCAGACTAATGCTATTTCCTCTAAAATAATTTTGCCTACTTTTCCGGAGATATTTCCAACTTTCAATCTTACAAAAATGTTTTTGGTGCGGTTATTCATGTTATCAACTTGCCTAACGCAGAAACAAATTTTTACTAGTACGTTAAGCGATCAACCTCTCTCATTCATTCAAAAATTACCTCAAACTGCATATAACACTCTAATAAACAGATATCTCAAACCTAGAGACGTTGCTGCCAGACACTGGGCCGCAATTGCAAATAGTCCAAAATTGATTAATGATAACCCGCAGAACTTGCCCAATTTACTTGATACTTTTTCAGATAAGATCGTTGCTTTGAAAAATCTTAGTGTATCTGTCGACCGTTGGAATTGTGCCTTGGTCAAAATCGGTATTTCTGTGGCAACAAAATTCGACTTACAGCATGGTCTAACAAAATTTCCAAAATGTTCTGAATGGGCAAATTATTGGGATAACGTGTCGTTTTCTAGAAATGAGAAAAAGGCAGTCGGCCTAAGCCGCATTTTCAATCACCTAACTTTTCAATAATGACTTCAGTGTTACGTTGGGGTTTGGAACCTTCGGCAACATGCACTAAAACAGAGTGTTATCCACGATACTGAAACAGAATATTTGCACTCGACGCGCGTTTCGCTAACCATGTTAGCATCATCAGGAGAACTAAGTCTCTAATAATTGGTATAACTACTGAAAAGAACAGAAATAGGCGGCCGGAAGCCTACGTGACAACTGTCGCGTACACAAATACTGACTGGAGGGCGTACCGAGAAAGGTTAAACGAGGCCACGGTCATCCCCCGGCAGATCGATACTGTCCAGAAGCTAGAGACTGAAGTTGACACGTTAACGTCCAACATCCAGCGCGTCCGTGACGCAATCTGTCCGGTAGTCAGGAAGAAACCATTCGTGGAAACTCTTCCTGGCGAAATCCTCAATCTCATTAATTTCCGGAACCGGTTGCAACGTAGGTGGCAAAGAACTAGGAACGTAAACGAAAGGCGCCGTGTGAGCGCGATTACTGACCAGATTAAACAGCTTATACGAGAGCACAGAAGTGCGAAATGGATGAGCTACGTGAACGAACTAGGCACGGAGGATGGGTCCTTATGGAAGCTCGCAAGGCGAGTCCGCAATGCTCCCCCTCAATACCCGGTGCTAAAGCATCGAGGACATGAAATCCTGGACGACCAGGGGAAGGCGGCGGTATTCGCGGACTCCCTTGAAGAGATTCACAGACAGGCCCCTGATACCGTGCCTTTGCACAGGGAGATCACGCAGCGAGTCCATCTGTTCAGTAATCGTGCTTACCCGATACCGCCGTCAGTTTTGCAAAAATTGAGCGTAACTCCTAGCGAGATTACCAAAGTCTTGAGCCGCCTGCCGAAAAACAAGGCTCCGGGAATTGATGGCATCCCTTACCTGCTCCTGAAAAACCTTCCCAGGGAAGCCGTTATACAGTTAATGCACATCGTAAATGCCATAATTCGCTTGCAGTACTTCCCGCCCCCCTGGAAGACTGCGAGAATAGTGCTGTTTCATAAGCCGGGGAAAGATCCGTCCCTGACAACGTCTTATAGGCCCATATCGCTCTTGAGTACAATGAGTAAAGTCACCGAAAAGCTCTTATTGTCGAGGCTTAGCGGGGCAGCCGAGAGGCTGGGCATTCTCCCTAAGGAGCAGTTCGGCTTTCGCAGTGGGCATAGCACGAGTATGCTTCCTGCGAAGGTCGTGCAAGGAATATATGACAGTTTCAACAAACGGCATTGCACAGCCCTGCTTCTCCTCGATATAGAGAGAGCGTTCGACAGGGTGTGGCACGACGGTTTGCTGCATAAACTCTTCATTGAGTACGAGTACCCTCTCTACTTAGCAGCGCTCGTCGGGTCGTACCTTGCCGGACGCTCCTTTTCGGTGAAGGTGGGCAATGCCACCTCCTCACCAAGGCCGATTGAATGCGGCGTCCCGCAAGGAACTGTACTATCTCCGCAGCTTTACAGCTACTACATAGCCGACTTTCCTTCCCACCCGGACTCGTCTGCGGCTTTTTATGCGGACGATACCATTCTCTACTCAAGTGCCCCTCACGCGCAGTCCGCCATTGATAACTTGAGTCGGCACATGGAGCTGATCCTTGGTTATTATGAGAGGTGGAAGATAAAATTGAATGTCGGGAAAACCGAACTTGGCGTTTTCACAAGGAAATGATCTCAAAGGGATGTACAACCCCTGCGGATATTGGACACCGACATAATGGCCGAGGATCGGATCAAGTATCTAGGAATCGTACTCGATAGGGGGCTTAGGTTCCATAGCCATATCGCGTATATTAAAAGTAAGAATATGACCCTAATTAACAAACTGGGAATTCTGGTCAGGCATAGATCAGTCCTCAGCCCCAGGAATAAGATAATCTTATATAAAGCGATAACAAGGCCGACGCTCCTATATGGGGCGCCGGTATGGTGCTCCGTGGCCGAAACGCACTTAAAGTCAGTCCAGATTATCCAAAATAGGCACTTGAGAGCTGCATTTTCGGCGAGCATATGCACCCGGATCCGGGACCTGCATAGCTGGGCGGACATTGAATACGTTCGCGAATACATTGACCGCCTAGCATGCAGGTTCTACGACATAGGGATACGTGGCTCGCCGGAAACGGCACATATAGCGGATTCACGTTTCGACCCGGAGCACCGGTCACCCCATGGCCCAATACACGGCAGGACAACGCTGTTTTACCTGGAGCCTAGACACCCCTAAACAAGAAAAGTGCCTGAATACGAAAAGTCAATTGTAAATATGTAAATATGTATATATATCATGTATATATGTTATCCCGGGGGATAAAACCCACCCTTTCTTAGGCTACAGCCCCTTCAAAAAGAAAGGAGTAGCAGGAGCTCAGAAGTAACGCCTGAAATAGGAAAGATCACCTGAAACAGTGTAATGTAGTAGACTCCGTCCACAGCGCGCAGAGGGCGGGGCCTGCTAGACACTAGGTCTCGTATAAAACAGGCCGACCGGCTCAAGTTCTAGTCATTCCACGTACGCAATGGCGTGCTGTGTTCCTTATACCCTGCAAGCAAATCGTGGACTACGATGCCCAGCTCCTTGACGCAATTCCTCCCTCACCAGGGTGATGCCATAGTATGGCAAATCCCACGAAATGTATATAATGTATATAGTTAAGGTATGAATGAGGGAGTGAATGGGGAGTGAAAGCAAGAGCGAGAAAAGCCAAAGAAACGTGAAGTGGAGTTTTTTAATTAAACTTTTCTCCGCAATTCTAACATTCCAATATTTAACCACCTGAAATCTGAAGCCGTCAACTAGCTATGTATAGCGGAAACACTGAAGCGCTGTTGAAGGGATTGAATCCCAAAGAATATTAGTCGTGTGGCTGGTTACGAAACGTAGGATTAAGGGTCATAACAACGACCCCCCCTCGTAAAAGGATGGTTTATGCATAGGGCTGTGTGGCTCTGCGTTGCTCCAACAAAGGAGCCGGAGCTTTGGAACGTAAGATTTATGTATATACTTCTTTTAATACCTGCGAAGTAGGACATATCGTAAACGAAATGAACTAAATATATGATTATTGATTGATTGAGAACAGAAAAATGTTTCCATTAGTATTGATTTATGTTCAAGTTCCGCAACGTGTGTCATCATTTGTTGAACAACTAAATATGACCGAGCTATCTCTTTTTTCCAAGAACAAACTGATTCTAAACAAAGTTACCCTATTTATAATTCACCAAGTTCTTACGTATCATCTGAAAAAAGCCGCGAATCTAATAATGAGATGGAACGGTATTCTCTAAAACATTAAATGGGTGAAGAAGTGACAAAGCACATAGGAGAAAAATTGATCGGCGTTACGAATAAAGAAAAAAAAGTGCCTAATCCATTGTTTTTAATGTCACGTAAAAATTAGCCTTAAATACAGATTTCACAAATTGTACTCATAACGTCTAAGCAACCAGGAATTTCACAGATCACAAATAATCATTTTATCTGATATTGTGATTAAACCTCTTAAAAATATAATAGTTCTATCTTCAGTTGTAACTATGTATTTAATTGATATTAAGAGATCTTCATTAGTATTGACTGATGTTCAAGTCCCAGCACATATGTCATCAGTTAATTAACAACTAAATATGCCGGGGCTATCTCTATGTTATTTGACCTTTTGATATTCTCCAAACGGGTCATAAAACCAAGTTAATTTCATTTATTCTATTTTGTTTTAATATTTCTCACCCTATTGTAATGGCATTTCATAGGACCTCGGCAAAAATTTATTAAAACATTTTAAAGGGAAAAGTATTATCTCGTGTTCAATTTTTAAAGGAAAATTCTCCTTTGAAGAAAAATAAAAGGGATAGTTGTAGGTGATTCGACTATTCCCGGTATTCAGCTTTGCATTTGGTATTCAAATTTCAATTTGCTATGTTACTTTCTCCAAGAGACAGAAAGGATCATAGAGAATAAGACGTTTTTTCTTTTAAGTTTGCAGAAAAATATTACATTTAGCTTAAGCTAAATTAACTGCGTTACTTTCGTCTAACTTACCTAAAACATTTTCCATCTTTTTTGCACTGAAAACAGCGAAAAGTCAACAAGAAACGCTGAAGCCGGGATAAAATTTTATTTACTCACAGTAAAAGATATGAAAAAGTTAGAATTCATTTACACCAGAAACTAATTAATTTTTTTATGTACGAAATCATTCCATTCTGGCCTTTCTACCGATAAAAAATAACTCGTTTCATGTTAAACAGTAATTAGCTTTTAAAATATTACTCACTCAAAGTAAACACCTCGCTTTTGCTAAATATTTTTAGGAAGCTTAGTATTTTATTAATAAATTATACATTGCTTTTTGATGTAGGCGAAAACTGTTCTGAGGAAAACACGGTTCTTAAACCTTTTTCCCTTGTTTTGTAGTAGACTATATATAGGGGGGTTAATCTATCTCCCCGCTGAGGTGCGAAATCATATTTACCTATATCTTCAAAACAGTACATTATAAAAGGTAATGATATATAAAATAAGGTGGAAATATGTACGTTTCCCTCGCTAAAGCAAGAAAGTTTAATTTTGAAAAAAAAATTATTCTAATTTCTGAAAAAAGTATGGAGTGATTTATATATAAAGTCTTTTGCAATAAGCGCGTCAGACCTTTTAAATGAATAGCGGCAACACTGCTTGACCTGTCAGGATCAAACGTGACCAGTTGTGTCTAGCAGTAGTGGGCAATTAACTTTGGAGATGTACACAATTCAACAGCGAGTAGAAATTATTCGTTTTTACTATCAAAATGAGTGTTTGGTTTGCCAGACATTTTGAGCATTTCCAGAAATTTGTGGTCAACATAATCGACCAACGGAGAGGTCTATTTACCATCCAGTTGAAAAATTTGAACGTGGGTCAGTGGTTTTTGGGCTCAAGATGTTATCGGACCTTACTTTGTCAAGACTTCGATGGAAATCGTGTTACTGTTAATGGTGAACGGCTTAGGAATATGATAACGGAATCACTGTGGCCTGAACTGACAAAATATAGACATAAACAATGTTTTTTTTTCAAGACGGTGCTACTTGCCACACTGCTCGTGAGGCAATCACTATATTGCACGAGAAGTTTCCGGGACGTGTGATTTCGAGAAATGCTGATATAAACTGGCCACCAAGGTCATGCGACTTTACACCTTTAGACTATTCTCTATGGGATTATGTGAAATCACTCGTTTCCAGAAATAAGTCTCGAACAATTCAAGACCTTAAATGAAACACTCAAAGCATCATTGAAAACATGTGTCAAGAAGCAATGCAGAATTGGGCCTCCAGAATGCGTGAAACGATAGACGAAGTCGGGGAGGACATTCAAGCAACATTATTTTGAAAACATAATGTCAGAGATAGTTCTTCAAAATAAATAAAAGATTAGTGGATGATCACTTATAGTTACCATTGTGCTTAAGTTTAAAGTTCTGACGCCCTTATTGAAAAACCGGTTATACATACATATGTATATATATATATATATATATATATACAGGGATATATATATACCGGGTGGTGCATCGTGATTGGAAACATAGGAAATCCCATGCAAATTTTAAACTGCCCAAATATTTGCTCTCCTATTGACTTTAGAGCAAAGTTGTAAGGAGGCTTTTTAAAGGTCTCTGAATGGTAAATACACATGCGGAATTTGAACAATTTTGGTCAAGTCGATCATTACTTATTTAAATAAAGTTGCAGCTAATTTTTCATTAAAATTCAACAGGTAATACTATAAACACCAGCATTAATTAAACTTGTCAACCTATGATTTGTCAATGTCAAATAAAATTTGCAAACGGTAGTTTACTTTCAAATTACTTTTGACAGTGACAAATCCTAGGTTGACAAGTTTAATTAATGCTGGTGTCTGCAGTATTACCTGTTGAATTTTAATAAAAAAATAGCTGTAATTTTACTTAAATAAGTTAAGTTCGGCTTGTTCAAAATTGTTCAAATTTCGCATCTGTATTTACCATACAGAGATCTTGAAAAAGTCTCCTTACAACTTTGCTCTAAAGTCAACAGGGGAGCAAATATTTAACCAGATTAAAATTTGCATGGGATTTCCTATGTTTCCAACCTCGATGCACCACCCGGTATA
>MU182692.1:458487-500212 GCA_016904865.1 Pissodes strobi
TTGTGACCTCACATTGTGCTTATAAAGGTGAAGCACATATTTTTTTTACCTTAAACTCTCAATTCAGATTTTCAGTTCTGAATTAAGAGAATAATCGTTAAACCCCAAATTTTGACTTTCAGCCTGAATTTAGGCTTAATTTTGTAACTTCGGCTATTTTGCCTCAGTTCAGGCTTTTAACTCTGAATTTATTAAACCTTTCAATGTAAATTCAGTGTTTTAAATCATAAATTAGATTTAAACTCAGAATTCAGATTTTAGTTTTAATTCAAAGATCGCATCAGCCTTTTAAGAATTTAATTTAAAGGTGCAATACTTAGTTAATAGAAGTCACAGGTTCAAATCTGAATTGATCACATACAAAAAAATATTAAATCATAAACTCAATTTCCTTAAATTTAATAATAATTTCAATTTCGTGGCTTGTCAAAATATGAATTTGTCTATTTTGGTTTCAAAAATATTTCAATTTGGCATCCAAAAAGTGTCCAATAGAACTTTTTTCGTCTCTACCTTTGTTGTTTGTTTCATGGATATTATTATGTGTCAAAAATCACAAAATGACCGGGCAACAATCAAAATAGAAAAAAATAGTATATTTTTCATTCAAAAAAATTCAAAATAGAAAGAACAGTGTAATATAAACGTTTTAAACGACATTTAGCGCACTAGTACTTTAGAAAACTCCCTGCAAGTGGGTCGTTTTCTAATTTCGTGCCCGTCCGAAAAAAAGGTCTTTAATAGTCAAATTCTTGAGTATTAAAAAGAATGAACGAGCATTTAAAATACCTCTTAGTTGTATAAAAAATATTTTTCATAATATAAAAGATTGGTGGGTATTTATATTTACACTTCAGAGATTAAATTGAAACCATTCAGGCAAAAAAATTCAGCGAAACCGTAGGCAGCATAACTATGAAACGGTTTAAACAGGCACCGGCAGAGGAAAATTCCCAACCAAAGCCAATTAGGAGCAAAGTTTAAAGTTAGTATTGCTGTCACGTGATAATTCAAATTTAGTTCGTTGGAGTTTAGACAAACGTCAAAATCTAATCAACAATGGCCGCTAACTGAATTAAAGCTTTTTTGCAGCCTAATAGATAATAGTTTGAAATAATCTGCAGGTTTCCCGTTGTTGCGCAAAAATAGAACAGTGCGCAATAATTACGAAAGCAGAATAATGCCCAACTTTAATACATTGCTTTTCAGTTCCACTTTCCTCAAAATTCAATTACTATTAGTATTCGAAGAGCGACACTATGTGCCCTTGATTACGTTAGTTTATGGCATGACAATGCATTTTACAATGCGTGTTCTGTATATTTTCCTCTTGAAATATGATTAAAATTAACAAAGCCTTTATTAAAATCTGAATTAAAATTCCTGGCAAACGGGAAAAGTTGTGGTATCCATAGAAAATCATAGGAGCTACAACCCTTAATGACTGAAATTAAAGATCGAGGGTCTAGGTTTACAGTTATGCGTATTCAAAGAAATTTCTAAACTGGCAATTAACTGGCCTCTTTGAAGTGCGCTAAAATGTTATACGATTTCCATACTAGGATTAATAGTGTTCACAATAAAGTATATTATAAATATCAAAGTAACAAAAGTCAGAAATATCAAATATCAGGAAAAAAAACTAAAGTTGGTGGGTGATGCTTAATATTCGGTAGAAAATCTAAGGGGTGAAGTTTTATAGGGGTCGCGAAAAGCGCATTGAAATCGACGCGAGGAGCGCTAGAGAAAAATTAAACAGTTGTAAAATTCATAAGTTTGCGGCGCTCAAATGTGATTTGATAAAATGATGAAGTGGAGACGTTCTAAGAGCACCTGAGGGATCTATCCGGGTACTCGATGTGGAAAAGCTGTAAAAATTTCCTACATTGAACCGTAAAACGAATGTGACAGGACCGAACTGAAAATATATGGGGTTTAGATGCTTGTACTTATTCCCTTCTGTTGAGCAGTCATAAACTGCAGTTATATTTCGGCGAACTTGGCTTATGCGTTACAGTATTCTAATCAAATAAGTTTTATTCCTATAATTACAGAGAGTAAAAGAAAATCTTTGGCTAATATTAAGGATTCAAACCAGTTTACAACTAATGGATTTTATTGTTTCTGAAGGAAATTGATTCGATATGTCAGTGGCGCTTCTATGAACAAGTATATTAAATTAATAAAATACTAAAACGTTATTTAAACAAGTGCTTATTATGGATAAGTGAAGAATGAAAAACAGAATGTTCTTATTGTCTATATTTTAACCCTAAAAACGACTTTTTGTAGCAACTCTTCACTTTATAATTCAGCGTTGAAAAGGAGTGATTGGTGATCCTCTGAGTGGTTCTACTCGCCCTCTGAGTAGCCGGTCATACTATCGGCATAATAACTAGCGGCTCTATAGTCTGATCTAGCATGCCATCAAGTTTACACATTCCTTTCTCTTCCCTAATTAACGTATCTTGAAAAATACTTCCAACGTCTTTTACGCGTGTTATGCCTTGCCACAAAACCTTTAACTTGAGCCCACAATATTTTTTTGGATTTAGCTCACAGTAGTAATAAGAAGGCAGAGTACGCCAAGATTTCGTTTTAAAGCCATTTCATCAATCACAAAGTTTGTATCAAGAGGCTTATTTAAATTAAAGATTTCAAGTTACTCAGTTCCATTGTCGTTTTTAAGAAAGGAAGGTTACTTTCGAGTCAGCATTCCTAGGTGGATATCGGTTTTAAATCTAAGTTGATCCCATGCATTCTGATAGGATTTCACCGATAATCTCCGAAGAGATTCCCGTGTCAGCCATATCGACCTTATTTTGTTAGTTTTAGTGCTGTAGATGCAGAAATAACTCTAAGCGAGGTTTATGGGGTTTGCTTTTAAAGCCTTGGAAGCCATTGTGGTCGCCGTCGTGTAGTGTGCAAAGTTAGAGTACCCTCATGTTAGAAATCTTGGAAGCCATTGTGGTCACCGTCGGCGTCGTGTAGTGTGCAGGTTAGTGTACCCTCATGTTGGGAGGGTTCACCCACCCGGCTGGAACTGCTGAAACCTTATAATTCACCCTCCCGGCTAGGACTGCTGGAACTTTGTAATTCGGCTGGAACTGCTGGAACCTTCTAATTCACCCACCCAGCTAGGACTGCTGGAACTTTGTAATTCATCGGCCCGGCTGAAATGGCTGAAACTTTGTAATCCAACCACCTGGCGCTGGAAGTTTGTAATCCACCCACCGGGAATAAGCCACTTGAACGGGACTAGACTTCGGTATAGGGATGCAATTAAAAGGTACTTTAAATACTTCTTCTGTCCGGAATATGCAACGAAATCAAACCAAGTAATACAGGGCAGTCTATGGAAGAATGGACGACTCTGTGCAAGAAGCACATATGCATTAAGAACCTCCTCCTCTCTAGGGAATCAAAGCCCAACAATTCTCTCACATGACCACACTTTTACTGATCCTGCGCATATCCACAACGGTAAGCTACCAATCTTAGAAATTTGTTATGTACTCGCTCTATACGCTCAATATGAGACCCATAAGATGGATTCCAGGCCGCAGAGCAATATTCCAGAATAGAACGGACAAGGCAACAATAAAGAATCTTCAGAGTAAAGATAGAAAAGTCAGCAGAAGATCTTTGGATAAATCTCAAAATTTTAAAAGCTTTTGATCATTAAATGAAAATTTACAATCCAAGGTGACCCCCAAATCCTTAATTTCAGTACACTTCGTTAAAACAATATCATTTATAGAATAAGGAAATGCAATGGGGTTCCTCTGGCAAGAAAAAGTAATGCTGTTGCATTTTCTGGCATTAAGATTCAAACCATTGTCCCGGCACCATCCAGAAAATTTTCCAGGCCCTCCTAGAGTTGGAGCGCACCAGACATGGAGGCCACAGACCTAAAAAGCTTCATGTCATCATCAAACATGAGCAGGCCCCAGGAACACATCTGTGTAAATCATTTAAAAATAGAATGAAGAAAATCGGCCCACAGTGGGATTCCTGCGGGACACTAGAAGGGATTCCCATTTCAGCAGAATAGTGATTACTAAGCCTGACAATCTGACTCCTATTCGTCAAGTAACTGTCGATCCACTTCAGTATCAACGGCCCCAAGCCCAGCGCCCGCAGTTTAGCAACCAGGAGACCATGATCGACTCGATCAAATGCCTTAGAAAAGTCCGTGCAAAGCGAGCCAACCTATACTCCCCTCTCCATGGACCACGCAATAAAGTGCTCATACAGGATCAAATTTGTGCCCGCAAATACCCAATCGGAAACCATGCTGCTCATCGTTAATTATTCTTCTACAAGAAAGAAACCCACTGACTAATCTATCAAGCAACTTTGGAATTTCTGACTGATACACGGCTTTATAATTTTCTACCTCGTCCTTCTTGCCTGATTTAAAAATTGGCTTCAGGTAGCTTACCTTCCAGAAATGCGCAGAAACTCCTTCACTCAAAGAAATATTAAATATTATATGATGAGAGCTACTGCAATTGTGAAAATGCATTTTTTCATAAAAAAAACGTTGGTATACCATCTGGTCCATATGTAAGTTTAGAAGAAATATGAGTCAAACCCTAGACAATATCAGAAAGGGTAAAGGGATATTTACTGATATCCACCCACTTATCAAAACCATAGTCAGGCACTGGCACACTGGTATCCGCATAAACTGATCCAAAAAACTTGGTAAAAAAGTTGGCCAGCTCGTCATTGTTTTGGCTTACAACCCCATTCACGGTCACATGCTGGGGAATGCTATATTCCTGCCTTTTATTCCTTATGTAAGGCCAAAATGATCTTGGATTGTCATTAATACTATTCTCAATCCTATCAACATAAGCCCGATTGCACAATCCTCTGAGATCTCTGCACTCCTCCCTCAAACTCCGAAACTCAAAGCAATCAGAATTCAGCCCTGTAGGAATGTACTCCAATGAGCTATCATCTTTTCAATGATCAGAGAGCGAAGCTCAGCAGAGACCCCCCTGGAAAAGACGAGGTTCGATCCGATACCTCCTCAGATGAACGAAACTGTCAATTACATAAAATACATATATAGTCATAAAAATAGTTTACAGCTACATCATCACATTTATCTTTTAATACATTCCAATCATAGTTGACTATATAAGAATTAATCGATACAAAACCCGCATTACGAAAATCATAAGAAAATTACTCAGACCCAGCAGCCTGCGTGTTGCACTCCAACGGAAAAGAAAATGAAACAGCAGAAGGATGTATACTGTCATGTCAGGTAAAAGTGGATCAAGTGCTGGAAAAACCTCAACGTCATGCAGATTGACAAATATTAGATCTAACAATAATATGGTTCAATTGAAGCATATCATAAAAATTAAAAGTCTGCCACCGGTTTGAAGCCGGGGAGTCCACATTAACCACTGCACCATTAAAAAATGCATACAAACTCTGACCATCGCTATGCCAGTGTATATTTGGTAGGTTATAGTCCCCGGACAAAAACATAGAATATATTTCTTCATTCCCCAATTGCAGCTGGACAGCTTAACAATGATTTTAGGCGGGTGTGTGAACAATGTTTTGCATAAAAACGAAAAGTCAGTACATTGCCTAAGTAATTACCGAATCAAGATTGTAAAATAGATTTTTTTTCGGAAGTTACTACTGTTTTATTGATTGTCTAATTTTCTAATTTTGAAGCGAACTATGAGATTTAAATACTGATCTTCTACTTTCACCAGCCGGAACACCGGAATTACATTGGGACATGCGTTTCAGTTTTGAATTTAAACGATGATTTTGGCTAGATTTGGTTTACGCGTTACGATTCTAGTGTCATTATGATTTTGTTGCATGTTCTCATCGTTGATCTGAAGCTGTTTGCTTTAAGCTTAGGAAAAGCGGGATTGAAGATTATCAAACTTAAGCTGCCAAAATTTTAAATAGGGGGATACTAGCCGAACGGCCGTTCCTAACTTGTTGGTCGCGACCATTGGAAAATCGACATATAGAGCTAGGGTCGCTACGAAATATTTTCCAAAATTAAATAAAAAAAAATGTGTTTGCTTACTACCACACAAGCGAAAACTTCATTTAGTCTTAAAAACTATATAAGAAATAGCATTTATTGATAGATAAATTCTACAAAAATAAAATAATATTACTTATAAGGATCGCACACCTCTCCGTAATCTGTGTAGAATAAAAAAATAAAGAAATAATTTGAATAATTGCAATATGAACAAATAATGTTTTGAATACACTTACCATAGATGCTATAGACGATGTTCAAAGTAAAATTTTGCCTCGAAATCAGCCATTAATTTGAAAGAAATAGCTACATCATAGGTGAAAAAATTCTCCAGTCCTGAGAAATTTTCTCATCTTCAAAACTTTCTAAATGGGATTTTAGGCAAGTAAGTCTACTTACTTGCCACGCAAACTATACACAAGGATATGCTGAAAGTTAATTTTGACCTCGAAATCTGCGATAAAATCCAGAGAAATTGCAGTTAATCACCAAAAAATCTCAAAATTTTCCCATCCAGACACATTTTTTCAAATTTAAACCGTTTTTAAAGAGATTTCACGCAATTAGATGTATACATCTATATATTCTAACGTAAGCGATACGTCACAATAATAGAAAACATTTCCTTCAAATTTCCTACGATGCATCAAAGCCAAGCTATTTATTCAAACTTGTAAATACGCCGAAGTATGGAAAGGTTGAGATTTTTTGCCATTTTCTGCATGTTTCCCTTTAACATCAATTTTCTCATATTTCCTGATCTCGTACGAAAAATTTATTGCAGATATCGAGATTTACTAATCTGGGACATTTTTCTATAAAAACATCTATGCGTACATACGATTTTTGGGTATGTTGTACTCATGGTCTTCCTAATAAATGCACAAGAGTTTTATTGCTCCAGATTGTTCAGTTTTCCAGTAATAAAATATTATATGGTGACGTGTCGTCTCAAAGCTCGAAACGACCAAAAGTTTTGATATCAACTAACTCACCCTGTATAAAAGGCATTATCAATTTTAAATTGGATTCTTGTACGACTTATTAAGTAGATCTAAAAGGCATTATCAATTATTTTAAAGTGGTCTCTTGTACGACTTTTTAAGTAGATCTTTGTCAAGTAATCGATTGTTATTAAAGAAATTTTTTTTTGACCTACAAATCGATGATTTACATTTTCCGGACATTTTTGAACAGAGAAGCATTTAGAGAGTTTTCCCCTAAATATTCCCTATCGAACTGTCTTTGAGCTTTTTTGAACCTCGCGTCTTTCTCGGCGCTAGCAAAAGGTCTCGTCTTTTAAAAATATACACGCCCAAAAAAAAAACACGCAATTTTTCAATTCTCACCAATTTCGATAGGGTTTGGAATATCATTAAAGGGAACATGTCTAAGAAATTTCATGAAAATTAATTAATATATTTAACCTATACCAGCGACTGTGACTTATCACCACAGGCAGGAGCAGATTACAATAATTAATCAAGATCTGGAGAAGGTTGGAACCTGGGGCGACAGGAATTTGGTCCAGTTCAATGCAGCAAAAACCCAAGCAGCCGCGTTTACCAAGAAAGCCAATACGGCGAGCCCTGATATCATTAGGGCACGATCGAACATTCCTTCATCCTCGTCAATCGGACTACTGGGCTTCTCGGTCAGTAACAATACCGCGTTGCTAACATCGCAAAATCCACCTCGCAGAAGCTTGGGGCGCTAATTCGCAACAAAAAACTGTATACGCGACAGCCGCTGCTCTTGCTCTACAAAGCGCAAATAAGACCGTGCTTACAATATTGCTCACACATCTGGAGTGCCGCACCTAAGCACACCCTAAAGCTGGTGGATTCCATTCAGAAGAGAGCTCTGCGTCTCGGAGTTGACCTGGGATCTGGATAGTCTGGAACACCGAAGACATGTGGCCGAGATATCCCGGGATTTGGCCCGCATCATCCCCCCCCCTTCCCTAGCGACATCTGTCAGGCGGTCGCGACAGACGGCAAGAGTGCACCCGTTCGTTGTACAACTGGAAACACCTAGAATGCCGCTTTTCAATGACTCTTTTGTCTGGCGCACTGCATTACTCTGGAACTCACTTCCAGGACATCTGTTTCCCCTAATTATAACCTACAACTATTCAAGAACCGTGTCAATCAACATCTTCGCGCACACACCGCTCATCGAGTTAAATAGGACCTCTCTTTAGTGAGCGTGCCACTGTCATAAAAAAAAATTACCGTCGGCTGCCCACAAGTGTCGGCTAAAAACGTGCTAAATCCCAAATGTCCAGTTTCAGCCGTTTTGGAGAAAAATGCTAAATATTTAAAGTAACCGAGCGTGACGATTCACTACCCAGAAGAAGGTGTGCTGATCGCGCACTCGTTAGCGCTATTTACTTTCTATGTAAAAAGAGAAATATAAACAACTTATTTAATTATTTTTATTATTTTTGCTAATGCACACTTCCACTTTCTTGAACAGGTACCCTGTCCCGCTTTTCCTTGATTAGGGATGACTATGACTCATGGGTCCTGAGAGCTCGATATTATTAATAAACTTGTGATATCGTCAATAACACTTCGAACAATGTTATATATTTCCAATAATACAGATTTTTGAAGAGGCAGGTGCAGTTCTCACTCCAGGTCTAACCGAATTAATCTGTATTTTATATATGTTATGTAATTCGCCCGTGCAATATGGGTGGATTTCTTCAGTTTTACAAACGACTGGAGTATCATACTAATAAAAGGGCATAAGCTCCATGGACTCTCCTGCAGTTTCTGGCGGATCCAATTCTATTGTGCCAGTCCTGGTAACCTTTCGAATCCAGTTTTATGCAGCCTGAAAATATATGGTGCAGGTCCATTTTCCTCAAGCTGCACATGCAACATTCTGCATTATCAAATTTTTCACCATTATTGGCTTTTTCTAGTCTTAAGTTAATATTGTATTACCACCAAGTGTTGCTATTAGGTGACCATGTCACGACCAACCGATTTTCAGAAAATATTGGAAACGTTCCCCAGGGCAAAACTAGTATATTCCCCAGGCCGCCACCAGGCTACGCGTCTACGTGCAAAGAAGTATTTCCCCATAATTAGGAATCACCCTTCCCCAAATCCCCCCCCCCCCCCATGCTTTCCAGAATAACCCCGGAGCGCTAGATCACGTTTTCTAAGCAAAAAGCTTCCACAATGCGTGCCGAATTATGTAATTCGTTTGCAACTTGTTTCCTTCTTCGACGGCAGACCGGAAGTGAGGTGTTACTAATATATACCCATCCCGGAGGCTAGCATCAAAAGCAGTAAAAGAACAAACTTTGGATGAACGGGACGAGCCCTAAGAATTAGCCTCTTGGAAAGAAGCCGAATTACTGTAGTCTTCCAAGGTTGGCACACACATTAAATGGCGCTCGACGAGCGGTGTGTGTGCGAAGATGTTGATTGACACGGTTCTTAAATATTTGTCGGTTGTAATTAGTAGGAAACAGATGTCCTGGAAGTGAGTTCCACAGTGATGCAGTGCGCCAGACAAAGGAGTTGTAGGCCAATACATCTCCTGTCGATCTCTCTTTGCGAAAGCCGTATTGATTATCGCTGATTATTCAGTTGCTCTCGAGGTACTTGAGTAGTTGCTGGTTGACTACACGTTCCATGACTTTGGAGATTATTGGAAGCAAGGCAATTGGGCGATAGTTTGAGGGCGTGGTTTTCTTGCCTTTTTTTGGAACAGGTTGCACTCGAGCGACTTTCCAAGAGGATGGGTAAATTCCTTTTCTGTAAGAAAGAGAAAAAAGCCTGGAAAAAATGGGTGTTAGTTCGTTGGCGCAGTTCTCTAGCACAATGGCAGGTATTCCGTCCCGTCCTGATGCCTTTTACGTATCTAGTTCTTTAACGATTTTGCGAATATCACGATGAGAAAACCCGACTTCTGCCATGGTGGTGTTGTTCGGTATAGTGGGGAGAGTCTTACCTTAGGGCACGTCTAAGGTAGAGTGCGATGAAAACATTTTGGCGAGCATGTTTGCTTTTTCTTGGCTGTAGTCGCCGTAATGCCACGTTCGTCCGTCAAAGGTGAGAGAGACGTTTTTGTAAAGTTGTTACTTACTGCTTTTGCTACCGACCAGGAATTCCTGGAACCACTGGGGCATTGCAAAAGTTTATTCCTGATCCTTTGATTGTGTTTGTCCTTAGTTGCGTCGATCACACGCTTACACTCGTTTCTCGCTTCGATAAAATAATTGCGATTTTCAGCGGTCTGATTTTGCTGCCAGTACTTATAGGTTTGCTGTTTCTTTCCTACAGCTCTTTCGCATCTTTTATTCGAACCAGGGCTTTCCTTTTGATGGTAACTTGATGAAATTTGGGATGTATGCTTCCAATCCTGAGGAAATTACTTGCATGATCTCTTCGCAGCAGTCTGACGGGTCGTCAGTGGCACAGCAGACGTCGAGCCAAGGAAAATCTAGGTAGAACTGCCTTAGATCATCCCAGTTTGCAGAATTTTAATGCCAGATTTTGCGAGGCAATGGTGGATCCTTCTGTATGAGTGGCAATTCACAAACCGTTGTAATAAGTTTGTGGTCGGAGGTACCTAATGGCGGACCAACTGTAACCTTGTGCTGGTCAGGATTGGTGATCAGAAAAAGATCCAGGAGGGCGGCGAATTCGCCCCTCTCTGAGACTCGAGTTGGTTCGTCTACAAGTTGAGTAAGCCCGCAGCTGATGGCAAATGCTTCAGCTTCTCTACCTTCGTTGTCGGTCTTGTTGTGATGTTTGAGCCAGTTGGTATTGTGGACATTGGTGCTGACATGCAAGCATAAAAGATAGAGCGTTTATGCAATTAGAATTTTAAAATTATTCAAAAACTACGGTTTTCAATCGTCAAAATAACCATAGATCTGTGGTTTAAATTGAACCATAACAATGAGGTTTTGGAACCATTGCTTTAAAAGCTACCAATATTGTGTGAAATTTAAATTAAAAATTAATAATTATGTGGATGAAACTATTAAAAATTCACCCGATGTCATTTACAAGAGTAGGTATATGCGTTACATAACTAAACGGTTAAACTTTTTATTCATTTAACTTGGTGGCTTGAGAAAAGCTACATTATTTCTGTGGCCGTAAATCCGCCTCTGGATAAAAGATAATATCAACAGCGATCTGGAAAATTGCGATGTGAAAAGTTCTCTCGATAAGTTTACCTAGCCTGGGCCCTGCCGTCTCACTTGCCATTCTACTCGCTGATCCCGTTTGAACGCTCGTCGACTTGTTAAAAGTCTGGGCATTAGGCTCCCGCCGACTTCCGCCAAATTCAATGAAATTGTTCGAATTTTTGACCTTCGCCAAAAACACGTACAGCCAATCAGAGAAACTTCTTGATGAGGGCCCGACGCACGCATTCAAAATTATTTACTTTTCTAACTTAACGATAGACTTTACCTGGGGTAACGTAACCTGATTTCTAAGCAGCTTGGTCCGATTTTTTAAACTGATCTACTTTTGTTTAATTTTCGCCCAAAAACTTTTTATTGCTTGTGCAAGTTCTTTAATGAAATCCAATAGTATTTTGCTTTTAGCTCAATGATGGAAATCGCTGTTAGAATCTATATTGAAACTTGGATCTTCACTATGTTCTAACAATTATAATGATGTAATTACAATAATATTGAAATTATTACTTAATCCCAATTTGTTAAAGTTGATTATGTATCTTTGTAAAGTGAGTCTTATATTAGAGCACTGGTCATTTACTTTGACTCAAATTACACATCCGTTTTCCCAAAATCCTGCATCATTCTGTTAAAATAATTTTAATTTTTTTAAATATTTTAATGTTTATTAATGAGGATTCTTACTTCTAATTATATTGTTATTCGCCATTTTTCTTTTTGCTTTCGTCGGTTTTTGGCACATAAATTTTATATCTTTTCCTTCCTTTTTATAAAGGATTACTTATGACTACCTACATCTATGTATTTATTGGAAGAAGTATAGTACTTATCTATAAATTTAACTGATCTGCTACTATACATATTAATATAATAAATAGATTGGCCATTTTCAAATTGCTGTAATTTTTTAATACACCTGTTGAATGCGTTTTGCAGATTTGGAAAGCTGTATTTTTCACATTAAGCTTTAAGAAGTCGCGTTTTTACTGTAATCACATGCAAAGAAAAGCAAAAGGTTTGTGAGTGCCCTTTCTTCAATAATTTTTACGCATTACAATATAGCACTTTATCAAGATAATATCAATATCTCTAGGCGTTTCTGCCAAATTTTGCATGCATTAATAAATATAAAATGTTTTTCTTGGAGTTTTCGGAGATTTCGGAAACTGCACCAATTGAATTTTGTACGGATGGAAGTGTAAGTGATTCTTTAAAATACATTACATACTTGGGAGATGAATATTCAGGGCCTGAATATGTTTTCTAATTGAGCACCACGGATTTTCTGCTCTACTGATGGACTTCTGTTGACTTGGGTGCTTCCGATTTGCCGCTAAACTTTTTTGACGGAATCTTTCAACCAACGATTTCAGTAAATTTGTCGACGGACCATCACGTACACGCCGAATATTGCAATGGTTGCAAAAATGTCGCCTTGTCACTACATAAGAATCATGTGTTTAAAAAAACGTCTCTACCATGAAGGCATAAGGGGTGATAGCAAATTGGTCCAAAAAGCCAACACGACTGCCAACCTTACCTGCTCGAGTTGTAACAGTCGTTTTGCCGGTGTCAAATATTTTTGAATTTCATTTATACGCCGCATTTAGAAAAAATATGCTATATTTTGCACTCATCGGTTTATTAATTCTAAATTTATTGATTCGATTTGCTGATAACACGCTTGAAATTGCTGCCTTTCTTAATGTAAATTAACTCTATTCTAAGTATGGGTTAACGATATATTTGTATTAGCATTTATAACACGTTTTGACTATATTTATTGTAGTTGCTAAGCGAAGCACATTGTTATTAGGATAGCTTGGCTTGATTTATATTACATTACCGTAGAACGGCCAGCGAACTGATTTATATTTTTAAGTATTCTGTTAATAAAACTCGCTTTTACGCTGCATAAGACTAGTCGATGCATATTTTATTGTCGGTTGGAATATTTCATAACTTTTTGGAACCCCTTGGTTGCCGGACTCCAATCACCAGCCGATCATTTCTGAGATCGTTAGATCGTTTTGGGACCTCTGCTTTTATCTTTCCATCCCGCTGCTGCACTTTTTGTAACATTCGGTTGTTAGTTACGAGTAATAGGAATGTACTATTTCTTATAATTGCAACTGTCGATTTAAATTTTTAAAAGTTTACCGTTTTGTTAGGGAATATTCTCTGGTATTTCTTGAACCATTCAATTTCAGTGCATTAATTGTGGCTTCCGCTGTCATTTTACCCTCATAATAAACGAGAACTAAGTCGTTTATTATCTTTTCCTTGTATCGAAATCACTTGGCATGTTTCAGCCCATTACTGTTTCCTGCTGTTCTGACGTAGTTTTTTTAATCTCGTAGAAGGAGAAAGGCAAATTGACGGAAACGAATCGAGAGTTCTTCTAGTTAGACCGTTCGGCGAGAAGAGAAGCTTTCTGTTTGAGTGCAGTCAGAGACTCCACATTTAGTTTTGTGATTTAATTCCACCCATTCATTGGGGATATGTTGTGGTTGCTCTTTGTGATTTGACACGACCGATTTTTCGGGATCTAAATACTGCGCTAGGTAAGCATTTTCTCTGGAATTTTTTTTCCATATTGCTTGTGAAGCACGCGGACGACCCCATGACGCTAATGGTTTTTCCCTTATTTCTAGAGGCTTTCAAGTTCGTCGAATAAGACCGAGACCGTCGAATCTCCCGTACCCTCACACACTATCGAGGTAATTATTGCTACAGTTTTTTTTTTGCCTAAATTAACGATTTAATTGCTTGATCTGTGTTAACCTTTTTTATGCCTTATCCATCATTTGCTTTGCGTCCCATGCGTTATATTATCATTTTATAAAATACGAATTTTTATTTTAATGTAATTTGAACTTCATCATATGGGGAAGTTTATATTTTCTTTTAGAGGTGATTCATACCTATCTTTTTTTATATTCAATTTGTCTGTACCTTAGTATTTTTTTTATTTTCTGATGGTCATTGAAAATTCATTGATAATTTTTGGGGAATTTGTTTTATAAAGAAAATATATTTATGCAAGAGGGGGCTATAGTTTTTTATTAAAGTAAGGGGGCTTTGTCTAATGCGTACTGGGTTATTTCAGGGATTTACTAGCAGGCTAGAAGCAGGTTTTTCTATCAGGTCTACAATTTTCAAATACCAGGCTACTACCTCAATTAGCGCGCCACAGTCCAATTACAGGGCCACAATTTTAATTAGCGGGCCACAGTTCAATTTCCGGGCTACTTCCAGCCCCAGGCTACACTAGAGCCAATTGAATTGGCGAGTCCTCTACTAGTTTCGTCCTCAGGGTCAGTGCCCCTAGCGGTACCAACAGGTGCCCGGTGCCAGAGTTCGGCCGGATCTAAGTGATATTGTACTGAAGCATTTATCTTAATTATTATATCTTGTTTTTTTATTTTTGTGATTAATTATAATGAATTTGGCACTATAGATGGTGCCTTAAAAGAGCCAGTTTCTTTATTCATTTATTTTTGATCGCTTGACGTAATCATTCTTAATTTCTCTCTTTTTAATATAAATCAAGCATTGACAGGGTTTAAAATAGTTTCAATAATTTTATTCTTTTCATTCTTTTATCAAGTAATATAACCGCTCTGAACTTTCTCTCTTTATAATATAAGTCAAGCATTGACAGCCAAGATTTCAATAGTTTTATTCTAATTTTGTTCCTTTTATTAATTTATCGAGTCATTTGATTTAATTATTGTGGCCGTTCATTGCTACATTTAAAATCAGTGCAGCTATTAGCGCACGCATACCTAGATGTAATTAGCTTAGTTAACATCAAAGTGATTACTTCGGTTTGTAGGGTTTAGTGCATTTAGTTGTAAGGCATACAGTACGGAGTATTAACAACCGAATTGGTCTCCGTACAATCACCATATTGTACCAATTATTAGTTAAACTTAATAGTCATTTGACATTCTTTTGTCTTTAACTTGCCATTTTACTTCAGATAAATTGTTGCTGTGTTTTCAAACAAAAAGAACTTGGTAGCAAATATATTGTTCCTTAATTTTTAGATTGTGTTTTCTTGTTAAGTTAAGGTTGAGTTAGTTGATTTAATACGTGAACCTAGCCACCCTGCACAACACCAGCGGAGCTTTTTCAGTTTAGTTGGAGAGAACTGGTGGCGCTCTAACGACCCCAACCGGGGCCGGGCATTTGCAATACGACTCTCCGGGGCTAGGTTTCCTCTTAATTAAAATTCTTTACTTTTGACTTCAAGAAGAAAAAGTGTTGCAGAGTGGTGGCAAACCTTTGTCATCCGATGCACCCTGCCAGAAAACTGACGAGGCTCTGGCGTACGAGTCACGGCGGAATACTTGTTACAAAAAGAGCTGAGGAAATGCAACTCTTTTCTTTTCTTAGGGCCCCTTAATAACCCCCATTGACAAGCGTGTTAAGGTGAAGGCTAAAAGCCCCATTTACGTTATGATATGAACGCAGAAGTTTCAAGGTCCTCAATATCCGGCGACCCGTGTCTCCCCAACCAAGGTAGCGGTAGGACAAGAGCGGAGGTAGAGGGTGCTAAGAATCCCCAGAGTGGACCGGGCTACCACAGTAGACGAACGCTATTAATAGTCACCTATAATACCAGAACCATACCAACGACTTATAAACTCCAAGAACTAGAGGGGAAAATAGATTTCTGAAGTGGGATATACTGGAATTTAGCGAGCACAAAAGGAGGAAGAAAGTGAACTAATACTTCAATCAGGACACCTTTTCTATTATAAAGGCGCAGCGAAATACGCACAACTTCTGAATTCATGCCTTACAGCAACAATGACGAATGATGAAAATATAGACATTGAGGAAACAAATAAGCAAATAATGGCAGCAATGAAAGAAGCGGAAAGAAAATGGCATTTTAGAAAAGGGAGAAGCTGAGTAATGACACTAAAAATCTGATGAAGGAAAGAAGAAGTTTGGTGGAAAAATACTCAACAAACGGCACGGAGCTAAGAGAAATTAACAAAGAAATATCCAAAGCAATTCGAAGGGATGTAAGACTACCTTACACTAAAGAACTAACGAAGGTAATACAGGAGAACAAGGGAATGAAAGTACTGAGTAAAAAGATGTCCGATGACAAGAAATAAATATGCAATATTGTCGACAAGAGGAGTGGGCAAACCACAACCAATAAACAAGAAATTTTGAAAAATTATAAGAAAATTTCATATGGACCTTTTCAAGAAGACAACAGTAACAGAGGACAACGCCAATGTTCCCAAAGTACACAACCATGAATTAGATGATATCCCAGATATCACCCCCAGAAGAACATGAAGAACAATAAATCGCCAGGAGACGGCGAAATTAGCATTGAATATATTAAAATGGGAGGAACAGCACTACTAAACATACTGTGCAAATTATATAATGCTTGGCTAAGGAATACTACAACACCTGAACAGTGGGACAACGCTATGATAATATTACTCCACAAGAAGGGTGACATAGCCCAAATAGAAAACTATAGGCCCATCAGTTTACTTTCGCAGATTTATAAGCTAATTATGAGGATCATCACCAAACGACTAACAACGAAGTTCGATCTTAATCAACCAAATGAACAGGCAGGATTCCGTAAGGGATATGGCACCAATGATAAGCTCCACACAATAAAAATCCTTATTGAAGAATGCCTAGAGTACAATAATAATACTAGAGATAATTAGTACACTGCTTTTAGATGTTACAAATAAAGATTTTTTCTACATATTTTTCGGCTTGATGAGGCCTTTATCAAGAGTAGTTGTATACAACTACTCTTGAGAAAGGCCTCATCAAGCCGAAACATATGTAGAGAAAAAACTTTATTTGAAACATCTAAAAGCAGTGTACTAATTATCCCTAGTATTATTATTCAACGATGTTTCACAAGGATCCTACCGCCGAAACTATTCAGAGTACAATAAGCCTTTGGTCCTCGTCTTCGTAGATAGAAAAAAGCTTTCGACATAGTAGAACACCATAGGATGCTAATTGCAGAATCTACTATCGCTACACCAACCTTATTAAGCATTTCTATAAGAAAGCGAATGCTGTCATTAGACTCTATGAAGACACCTCCGACTTTGAAATGGAGCGAGGTGTGCGGCAAGTTATGTCTTCTCTCCCAAACTATTCACCAACATTCTGGAGTTCATGTTGAAGCGTAATAAAAATCGATAACTATGGTGGTAACATCAATGGCGAGAAGTTTAGTCATCTTCGCTTGGCCGATGATCTGGTATTAATACGAGACAAATTCGGAGAAGCAATAGAGATGCTAAAGGAACTGGAACTAGCATCCAAAGAAGTTGGGCTAAATATTATTACTAACAAGACAAAGTTCATGACTAATCTGGTCATCACTGAAAACCTAACAGTAAGTAACATGAATATGTATAATTACCTGGGCCACGAAATTCGATTGGGGAGAGACAATCAGACTTGTGAAATCGGCAGAAGGATAGGTTTCACCTGGGCAGCCTTTGGGAGACTGAGCTACATCTTAAGATCAAATATCCCCATGTGCCAAAAAAGAAGGGTCTACAATCAGTGTGTTTTGCCAGTCTTAACATATGGATCCGAAATACTGACACTAACAAGTAAAACGGCAAATAAAATAAGAGTGGCACAGAGAAACATGGAAAAGCAATGTTCGGTCTTTCTTTGAGAGATAGGGTTCGGAATATTGATGTAAAAAGAAGAAGTGGGGTCACAGATGCCATCGCAAGAATATCAAATCTCAAATGGAATTGGGCGGGTCACCTGGCTAAAATGAACTAAGGCAGATGGACAAGAAAAATAACCGAATGGAGACCCAGAGATGATGCGCTTCGCAGTAGAGGCATACCGTCCACCAGATGGTCAGACGATCTGAAGCGCATCCACACAAACTGGATGAATGCAGCGCGGGACAGAGAGTGATGGAAATATTTACAGGAGGCTTATGTTCAGCGGTGGACGACCATATAGCTGGTGATGATGATGGTGATGATGATGATGATGATGATGATGATGATGATAATGAAGACGCGTTGGTCGCTCGACGACTGATCCATGTTTACTGACAATCTGCACGTATTAGATCATAGAAAATCAACATGAAATGAAATTTCAGAATCTGAAAAGCTCAACAAAATCTGTTGATCCATTTTCAAGTTGTAGTAAAAAAATGTTTACCAAATTTTATATTTAGTAATGTATTTAAGATCAATGGATATAAATCTGAAAACTGGAAAAACGCCTAGAAATGGTGATATTATCTTTGTATCGTACCATAATGTAAGGCATAAAAAAAATTGCTGATATGGCACACTCACAAACTTTTTGTTTTTTATTGCATAACTTTATTGATCACCCCGTATATCATGACAATATCAATCCTACTAAAAAATCACTTCTTGGGGTTAATTGGGAAAGGACATGCTTTCAGTATACGCAAACCGCATCCAAAAGGTTTATTTTTAAAAAAGTGAAAGCATTTTGAAAATGGGACTAGAAATTACTTTTGCCGATCTTTTTGTTGACCAGTTTGCTTAAACAATAATAAAATTAATCCTTTAATGTTGATCCTCTTTCGCAAAACTTTGAGTAAAAGGCGAAATATTTATTTCGTTTAAAGAGCGTCCAGGGTGAGTCTAAAGCTGTTAATGCTTCCCTTTAGAACCAATATAATGATAAATAGCTATAAGATAAGTATTTAATAATGTCAAGATTTGAAAATCACCACAAAAAGAATCCATTTATAAAATTAAAAAATTTTTTCGCTTATATTAAATTAATAATGATAAATTAAAAAGTTCTGCGTTATGCTTTTGACGCATTTTAAATCAAAAACTTCGACACCTAAATAATATACATAATTGAAAATGTGAAACGCTTGTTAAAGCAACACAAAACCTAGAACTACAATTTAATATCTAATCAGTCTAATGGCTGTGCTACACACCTAAATGTATTTACTTGGGCTTATTAACCGCATTTCTAAAATTATATAAAATTCTCGCTCTTTTTGTTAAACAGGGTATTTTAAAGAACAAAGCGTCGAGCAACGGAAGTCTGGCGAAAGTTTGCCTTTATTTGGTAAACGTTCCTTGCACCGCAACCTTTTCCATTGAAAGTCTGGCATCGTTATTAAAATACCATAAGTTCCTGGTAAAACATAAAGCCAAAAAAACTTGTTTTAATATGGTTTAATATAAGTCACGTCTCTTCGATATTAATGCTCAAAATATCCGTCGATGTAAGTTGCGTCAGATACTGGTAAAGGAGTAAAAGTGAGTGTTAGTCAATTGCGCGCCGCGGTTAGAAAAATAAGAAGGTAGTCTTAATTTCACAGGACAGTTGCGCCTCGGCGACTTATTGGATATGGGACAGTTGCGCGCCGGTTGCTTATACGGCGTAAACTGCAGACGCGACAGGACCTCGCCATAGGGCGACTGTAATATAAATTGTTTGTGTGAATCGTTGGAAAAGATGTAAGATTGACAATCCAATCTACAGCATTCTTAATTTTTTTTTTCCTGATTTTGGGTATGCCTTGGTTTAGTTCCTGTTCCTTGAGCCTCCGTAGTGAGCGAAACGAGCGGAGGGCCAGGCATGAAGTGTTCAAATATTTCAGGATGAAACGTAACGGGGGTATTATATCTAACATTTTTATTACAGTCGGTACCATTCCGAAATTTCTTTTTTTGAGCGCAACTGTCCTATTACCAATCGGGGCAATAAATCCCTAGCAAAATGTAAAAGTGACCGAGGCGCGCAAATGACCCATGCCCGTAAAAGCATATCTATTCTTTATTCAGCTAATCTTAAGCTGTTTACTTCTATTTTTCCAATTTGTTTTTCGAAAAAAAAAATTCGGAAGGTGTACACCAGACAAACACAAAACTACCTGTTTGTTTGCAGGTGGTATGCAACGTGTCATTTTCAGTGAAAGAAATATTTGAAACCCAAGGTAAAATATTCCACATCAATACACAGACCTCAAGTAATTTTACATGGAACCAGTATAGCTTTAATATGATGCCAGATCAACTACCCTAAGTGGAGAAATCAAATTTGTTACATGATCTGCAATAGAGATTTGAAGATATTAAAGAAGACACCCTTGACGAGGGTCATCCACCAATTTTTTTAAGAAATGATGTAATCTCTGCTAGAACAATAAGAACTAAAAAAAAGTACATTACAAGAAATAGGAGGCATTGGCAAAAGGGAAATTACAACAAATAACCGCTCAAAAAGCACCAGCAAATCCAAAAAAAAATAGCAAATATCTCTTCTCACTCTTTCAATACGGACGGACAAGAGCTGCTGTAGAAAGGCTTTAACTTTGCGGTAACTCCAAGAGATACTCACTGTCGATATTATTGTAGCAATAAAGGCCGTCTGAATAGAACCAACTTTAGAAGAGGAGTTAAAATGAAAAATCCTGATTGAATTGGGAAGTTAAAAGACACCCATAACAAATTTCTCTACAGGAGAAAACCTTGAAATAATTCAAGGACGGAAATGCCACCGTTGTCTTAGACGTCTACGAATATGACGTAAAATTAAAAGATGCACTTAGAAAAGGAAAGTACTGCCTGCTAAGGAAATATCCTACAACTGCACCATGAAGGACAGTTTACAACACCTTAGGAAAATATAATGGGTACTTTGACGAACCAAATTGACAAGTTGACGCTACGCCACAGCAAGCCACCACAGCATTATGAACTACCAAAAGTTCATTAGCCAGATATGTCCCTCAGACCTAATACCAGGTCAAGAGACTTTCCAACGTACAATCTTGCAAAATCCTCCTTCCGATAATAATAAAGACAGCGCATCATTTGAAAATGACTCTAGACATGTTCTAAAGCGAATAGGAACAGTCACTATTCAGCCAATGGGACGTTTTGTTAATTTTGAGGTTGAAAATCTATACACAAATATATCAATAAAGAAATCCCTAATGATAATTAGGACCAAGCTGGAAGAGGAAATCTCATTAAACGGGAGAACAACACTACCAGTCGATGGAGTAATAGAATTACTAGAACGTTGTCTGAATAGAATTACTAGAAATGTTGCCTGAAGACGTACTTCTTATAGGATCGCCATTTTCACCAGGAATTTCTAATAACTACGTGAACTGACTTAAAAGTGAAGCAATTAAAACCATCAAGCATATGACGCAACTATGGTTAAAGTATGTCGACGGTGCAATTCTTATCTGGAACAATAAGAAACAGCATCTGGACCAGTCCTTAAGCACCGTAACACCATAACATTTACAATCAGAAGATAAACTACCATATTATGATATTATTATCTCGGTGTATTGGCAGAAAGAAAAAAAAGACAAAGAAAACCAAGGCACACAGGCCCATGTCTAAACTTCGTTTCTAATCACTCTCAAGCCACCAACCAAGTGATTACATACTTACTAGACAGAGCTAGAACAATTTGCAATGTAGATGAGGGTCTAAAGAAGATTTTCTCAACATTAAAAGTGATCCTACAGCGAATGAATATTCAGAGAGGCTAATATAACTATAACTTCAAGGAGATATGGTTAACAGACGATCACCCACCAAACAACAAGAATAGACGATGCTCGGCAGTGCATTTGTCACAGGACTTTCAGAGAGAATGCAACGAATTGGACGCAAATACAATAATTAACAACTGTATTTAAGTCAACAGCTGCATAACACGATTACCAAAACTATATACATCGGGTATCTTGGGAGTGCGGCGCCTCATACATAAGAGAAAAAAGGCCATTGGAAGTCAGAATGAAAATTCAGTGTTCAAAGGCGACAGTACTTAATGAAGAGCAACACTTGTATAAACGGAAGAACGAAACAGCATACATGGGGCAGAATGGCGAAGTGCTTAGTAACCCACCAGTAGAAATCAAGAGGATTTGGAAAACTCTTCTGAGTACCATAAAACGCGTTAAACTAACCAGATCAACATATAGTTAAGAGTCGAGTGCTTCTCACGGTTCACCGCTCATTGCATTAGTATATAGATATGCTTACAATCTAAGAAGTTTTGTCAGCATTTGCTTAATAACGATTGAAGATCAATCGAAAAATAATGGTGTGTGAATAAGACTACACGATAGAAGTGAAAACTTCAACAAGCGGGGTCATATTTTGTCTGAATTTCGATCCGAGCCTTCGTTGCAAAGATACGGGCAACAAACGGGTTTTCTATCCCTATAGAGAATTCTTTAAATAAACTTGTTTTCATTTCACATGTTTTAATCTGAGCACCTTAAGAAAAGCACCCCTCTGATAAGTTCAAAACTTCTTCGAGCCTTCGTTGCAAAGATACGGGCAACAAACGGGTTTTCCCCCAAAAAACCCTCTTAAATTAGAGCCCCCGTCCTCCCGTATCGTCTAAGGTGGCTCCCCATGGGGCGCACCTACCATAAAAATTTCGACCCCGTATCTTTTCCCATTGTCCCGAAATTAATTATTTAAATTTTTCCTTCTCCCCTATCCCCTGGCCAAACGGGAGGGGGTACGGGGTCCCGTTTTCGTCCAGGATCTTCTTTTTACTCCGGCTACATCCCCTGAAAATTTTAGCCCTCTACATATACGAGAACATGCCATACATATCCAAGCGTCACGGCTCCGAGTGTGACGCGTGCTGCGTGACCCGTGATGCTTGACTCGTGATGCGTGACGCGTGATGCGCGACACGTGACGGTTTTACTGAATTCAATGCCCAAGAAAAAACGCAAAACGCGTCTAAAGAAGGTTTCACTTCAATAAAGGCAGTGGAAGAATATATCTATTCTAAAAAAAACTACCTTTATGAAATATTTAGTTCATAACAAAACAATATACGAATGCGTGCTAAGTGTTGGATTTAAGACCATGATCAGAATATTCAAGATATAACGCTAGCCGGTAGGAGGTGTCAAATTCCAAAGCCTTTCCAGTCTACTAGCTGTCAATAAGTTCTTCAACCAATAGTGGCAAATATAGTGTTCTACCTGGAATATTTTTCTCCTTCCCCTTTTAACATCAGTGACTATAAGAAAAGTGCCAACCCATAAGCAAATATCAAAGCAAAAATTGAAGAAGCTGAATAAAGCTGGATACAACAACAGGACTGGTCATAGAAACTCGATAGAAGCCATGACTTATTTAATAATATGGTTAGAAAGTGATGGATGCGGCGGATACCAGCAAGATTATAGATTGCTAGGGAGTCGTTTCGGCTAGTTTCAGCCGCCCGGCACTGCCACTTTCACAGATATTTTGTGCATGACTCTACAACTTAATTTGTGTCCAAGAGAAGTAGGCTTCTTCCAAACGAAGCTATTTTCTTGGGAGGTAGTTAACTCCCTTCTTGAGGTGATAGCTGTACTCATTCAAGGTACTTGAGCCTTTTGCAGAGTTGGATTGGACTTCGGCAGAGTAGATGTTCTGCGGTTTCAGTTGCATTATTACAAAATCTGCATTGGTCGTCTTCTGCTTTGCCTATTGCCTTTAAGTGTATTTTAACGGGCAGTGTCCAGTGAGCAGTCCGGCGACAGTTCTAATATCTGCTCTGTTCATGTCTAAGATCTGTTCTGCTCTTTTCGCAGAGATGGTGATAAACATTTTCGCCTCTCTTAGTCCTGGAGTGTTTCTCCAGTAGGACGACAGTTGGTCTTTTTCCCATTTGTTTAGTTCTTCAGTGATGTGGCTCTTCATAAGGCCACAGTAGGGCTCTGGACCATAATATGGTGTTCAAGCTCCTTCTTTCGCAAGGCAGTCTGCTTTTTCGTTGCCCTCTATGCCTCTATGACCAGGTACCCACATTAAAGCTACCTGGTTGGGTGTTGCTAGTTATTTTAGGGTTTGCTTACATTCCTAGACTAGCTTTGGCACGCACTTGAAAGCTTTTAGAGCTTTTAGAGCCGCCTGGCGTTCTGAGAATATGTAAATGTGCTTTCTGTGAAGTTCTTGTGTGAGGCACTCTTCTGCAAGCACTTCCGCTTGGACGATGGTCATATATTTGCCTAGCGGTTTGAAAAGCTTACATTTTGGACCTAAAATGCATAATCATGCTCGTTTCACTAGTTTTGAACCATCTGTGGACCACAGAGATGCGCTGTCGGCCTGAGGTAGTTTTTTACCCCACCATGACTGGCGGTCATCAATAACCACTGCGAATGGGACATCTAGGTTCAACATGACCATCATTTGGTCACTTGGTTTGCTGACATTTTTCAGTTTTATTTCTTCAAAGATGCGCAGGTGACCAGTCAAATCTCCAGGCTTGAACTTGCCTATTTGAAATAGCCTGTGCGCACTGATAAATAATCGCCTCTTTCTTCACACTTAGATAAAGAGGAGGCATGTTCAGCATTACCTCTAAGGCTGCGGTAGGGCACGTTGATCTTGCCCCTGTTATTCCCAGGCATATCAGCCTTTGCACTTTATTAAGTTTGGTCCGAGTGGTGACCTGCTGAGTTTTTGACCACCCTGCCAGCGAGTCATAGGTGACCGTGGGTTTTATTATTGTTTGGTAGATCCAATATACCACTTTTGGTTTAAGGTCCCATGCCTTGCCAACTAGTTTGCGGTATGTCCAGATTGCCGCTGTGGCTTTAGAGATGGTATTCTCTAGATGCTTGTTCCAGGTAAGTTTACGGTCCAATGTGACCCCTAAATATTTTACCTCGGTGGAAAAAGTTAGCTGTGTCCCGTGTAAAATGGGAGCTCTCATATGTAGCTTCCTTCTTTTTGTAAACGGGACAAGAATGGTTTTCCTAGGATTTACTCCAAACCTTGATTATGTGTAGGGCATTTTGCATGCGTTTTCAAATTACCCCTTCATCTTTGCTCTTTATTATTACTACTAGGTCGTCTGCGGAGCTTAGAACTATAAATCCAGCTCTACTCAGAGTGGGAAGGATTTTGTCCGCTACTAGTGTCCCAGTAGGGGAAAGAGAACACCTCCTTGAGGGCAACCTGTCACTATGCTGACGGTTGTTGACGCTCTTTTTATTTCTGTTGTTACGAAGCTGTGCTTTAGCATTGTTTATGTCCATCAGCAAGGGTACCAGCAAGGCCCGGTAAACTAACATTGTCACTGATGTAAGTGGACAGACATTGTTGGATAAAGGTGAGAGAATAGAGAGGTGGCGTCAATACTTACATAACCTATATGACGAAGACGCGAAATCAGTCAGGGTGAAAAATTCAAGAGCACATCTATCATCTAATAGGAAGTGACGCGGTGCGGACGTAATATTTGAAATAAATGGTTACATTTTTAAATCACTACTATATATCTCAAAAATGTGGAGTTATATATATATTTCTTGAGCGCTAAAATGTTACCAAATAAGCCAATTAGCAACTTTTTTTATTTATTGCATTCAAATTTGATACTTTCTCCCTAAGAAGCAAGTGTGTGGGATTCAGAAAACTGCCATTTGATAAAAATTGTTTGCCAACTTATACCTGAGTATCAAATATAACCTGTACAGGTTAGCATCAATTTTTATCAGTTCTCATCAATTCAATCCAACCAAATAAAAATATTTATCAAATTTAACCGTATCGAAATTTGGCGTGAAACGTTTAAATACCTCTTTCTTTAGAGTCAGTTTTGAACACATTTCAACTATGTTTGCGACATCGGTTCTTGTGGTTTAGTGTATAAAGGCACGGTAGACGTTAAGAATAATAGCTTTTTCATTTATAAGTAGAGCGCCTTTACTAACTCTTTTCACAGCAATACAATCTCAGATGCTAGCTATTTTCAAGAACAAACTGTTTCACTTCTTACCAAAAGATAAGTAAACACTGATAAATGCTTCTTAAATCGTCATTATTCATGTTTGTATAATATGAAAAGCAGGTACTACTTCTATGTAATATCCTAAACAAGGTTGTAAAATTTGATTTGTGTCGGCTTCTCGGATGTTTTATAATTTATTTTGTTCACTAATTTTAAAACAATGAGTCAATGAAAGTGTTAATAAATATAAATCCAAAGTACCATTATAGCTGAACATCATTTTAGAATGTGTTACTAACATTTTTGTTATACTTATAATACGGAAGATAATTACTTTAACACTCTAATTAACATTAAAAACTCCAACAAAATAGCAAAATGTTACTGAGTTTCGAGGAAACCGTTTTTATACAGTTTTCTACTTGATTTTGTCGTCCATCATGCGAGGGTAATAATTTTTCAATCTGTCTCCGTAAGTAAAAGCCACTTGTTCTATTCATCGTCACCCTAATTTTAGCTAAACAGGCATTATTTAGCAATAATGTAATAGCTTGCACCCTGCCATACGTTGATTAGGGGGCTGTGGAGCGCTTTACCATGTTTTTCCCTTACATGTCAGTGGTGTAGTTTTACGTGATTTATTACATATATTATTCTAAGAAAGATAGTGACACACCTGCAGTTTACTTTTTTGGCGTCATTATAGTAACTAATTCCAAAGAGTTTTTGCATTACAAATATTATTAGATGAGAGTAGGTTATTATGTACATACTTTGAATTATTTATTATGCGACTTTTGATTATTAGGTATATCCAATATGTTATATATGTTATATATATTAGTGCTTCCATTGAATCATTGATATGTTATGTCCGGATTTAGTAATCTTTTGAGCTAGACTGCCAACTTCTCATCCATGCTAATATTACCGAATGCTGGATATACTTGATCTAATAAAAATGTAATAATGAGCTTTGAGTTATTAGTTTCCTTTTTATGTTAAATTAAAAAGGAAACTAATAACTCAAAGCTCATTATTACATTTTTATTAGATCAAGTAGTGATGGGCATAACCGAATTATTTTGATAACCGAATTATTTGTATTCAAATAATATTAATAACCGAATAATTATTTGAATAATCATTCGAATAAATTCCGGTTAGCGATCGCAGCCGGTTAGGAAGGAGGTTCAGCGTCATCGGCATCTTATTCGTAACTCGTAACTGCTGTAATAATTGTCTTATTAAGCATGGCTTAATAAATAAGTAAATAACAATGGAATACGAGTAAATGATTACGCAATATTATTGATCAAAATATAATAAACAGCGTTTTTCAATCAAAAATACTTAAACTCCAAAATATGATTCTTGGATATGTTGATTACATGTAATGAACATAATTATTAAAAATCTACTTTGCAAAAAAGTATTTCTCTCTGGCAATGTATTTATAGTACTATAATAATATTAATAATTTAATAGTACATATTATATTGTTATAGTTATATTACGACTTATGTATTGCTCTATTGCTCCTACATTCTAAATTCCAATATATAACCTAAAAACTAAACACACATTAGGTGATAATTGGTGTTATGTATTGGAGAGCAGGCCATATTCATTACGAAGAAGTGTATCTGTGTATGAAAGAAATATGTGGGGCTGCTTGCTATTCGCAACAAAAAATATCGGCCGGCCGGATCAAAAGCGACCGCCTTTTATTTTGATTCTTTAAAGATGTCAACAAATTGCTGTATTTGCTTAATATTCGCTAGTTTTCAACCCCCCAAGTTCGGCTTCCACATTCCACATCCTACCAGTACATTTGAAATTTTAAAACTCATCTTTTATTCGAGCTAAAACATCGAAACTTGCTTCATAACTCATAACTAAATTAAAACCGCTCCTTGCTCGTGCTCGTTGATCATTCGACAGATCGACGCGACGCGACGCGACAGCGAGGTTTGTTCCTTCGTGTTCGTATTCGCATCAGGTTCAGGTTATTTTTCATTCGAATACTTGTGGAATGAAAACCGAATAATACAGGTTATTTTAATAACCGGATAACAGGTTATTTTTCATTCGAATAAGCCCATCACCAAGATCAAGTATCTCTACTGTTTAATTTTCTGTCATCAATATAAATGTCAAAAATTCTAATATTTGTCGGTTCCTTCCCATATTAATATAGAATACGATTGACTTTTCTTTCTGCTTCTGTCAATTATCCTGGAGAAATCTGGCTTAATGATCCTACTAAAATCTTTTAAAATGGCTTTGATTTTACCCTATTTGTTTAATCCTGTTAAATCTAATTTTAGGATTCGAAAAAAAAAATTTAAAATGTAATGTTGAAATTTTAAATTTGCTAAGATATTATTTTTCGAAAAAAACTCAAAAACACTTAAAATTTCTTTTAAAAACGCATTTTGGCGAAATGGCGTAAGCGCTGATAAAAATGTTTGTTTGCCCATCGTTATTTCTTATACAGCGCACATATTTGGATGATCTAGCTGGTTAAAATTGTTTTCTAATCTTGCTTTAAAATATAATTATTTCATGATTTTTTAATCTTATGTCACATTTTATTTCTTTTTACATGAAATATTATTTTTAATACATTTTAATAAATAAATGATATAAAAGCATTGGAACTCTCTTTCAGTAATTAAATGTCCTAAGGACTTATTTTTAAAGTATTACTTTTAAATTATTTATTTTTTTATTCTATTTCAACAATTAGGAACTAATAATTCTTAAAGTATTTAAGTATAAGTTAATATTTAATTCTAGTGGCCTTCCTGGTGATTGTTACAAGCTGCATTGTTGTCTTTAATAATTTTGGTAGGCTTCGTATCGGTTATTCTGTTTATTAATTTTTCAATGGATTTGTGTGTCGGTCTTATACAGGTTTTATAGATTTTAATAAGTCCAGACGAAATCGTGGAATTATAAGCAGCAGCGGCTTTCTTGACTTGGCATGGTCTTTCTCAGGTACTTGAATTCCATAACTTGTCAAATAGTTTCATTTTTCAGTTGATGTACGCATATTATATTATACGGCATATAGGAGAAAATTGGTGTAACTGTCGCTGGAGGTCTGTCCGTTATTGCAATAATTGCAGCAGCATCATCTACGCAACAGGTTATACTGGCTCTGAAGTCTTCTAATTCTTCATTAGCGACCAAACTTGAATTTTGTATGCGAATATTGATACGCGATTCATTTATTTTAGACAATATTTTATTAAAACTTAAAACATACACTGATAAATATCTAGGAAAAAAACCTTAATAAACATTTATTTGTTTTTTTTATTTGCTTTAAATGAATTACTTAGATTAAGTAAAATGTCTTCAATTTAAATAATTTGACGTGTTTGATTTTTTTTGGTTATATATTTGCCTGGTGATAGCAATACTTTTTCCGTATTAAATACATATGTATTTGCTTTAAATATTTTAAGATACGAGACCTCTCGATTATTTAAAACAAATAAGGGTTGCTTTAAATTAAGGATTGTGGATATTAGACCAAATATTACAGCTTCATGCGAGTCTCCTACAACTCGTTAGCTGTTGCGCGGCTGCGTCGACGCTCTACGCTCCCGCTCTCCTAGTCCCCGTCTCGCGCCCGCAGTTTTATTTCGGCTGCCGTCCTATAGAGAGATTTTATAGAGTGTATCCGCCCAAGGTCGCCATTTTTTAAAATATTTGTGATGGAAAATCCATTAATTAAGTGGTGCTTGGGTCATTTGTGCCCTCATTTCAAAGTAAGTTACGTTTTTATTATATTACTTAGCTAGGTACATAATAATTAATCGTTTGTAAAAAGAAGCGTTCTCTCATAATGTAAATGGCGTGAGTTTTACTACCACCTAGAAATTGTTTTCTGCTGTTACTAGCTAGAAATGCAGATGAATTCACGCAATATACGCCTACAATAGTGTAAGAGTACGCCTTGGCAGTTTGGCGTACGATCCTATTTGGACATTTTATGCTTTTTACGTTGTACAATTTCAATTGCGTCCTTTCCGTTTTTGTACCTACATAATATAATATAAATTAATAGATATTTCAAAGCTCTATTTATTCAATCTGAATAAATAATTGGTTGGTCCATGAATTTGCGGTTTTGAAACAAATTGTTTTTATTTCGATAAAATCTAAAAGTATTAAAAAAACATTAATTATTTTAGTTAAATGAATAAGATATACTTTTAAATAATGTAGCAGGCTATTCAAATAGCATCATAAACAGTCACTTTTTATTTGTTTCTGGTTTTTTTTTTTGTTTTAGTTATTGTTGTTTTATTTTTAGATCAAAATATTGACGACATCGAAGTTCTACTTAGCCTGATGGGAATCGATTTAAATGTCGTTACTAGCAATTGAATCGGTGACAATCTTAATGTGGCATTTCCCTTCAATGCTCATTATACTGGATCTGGATAGGTAGTTGTATGTCCTATTAGTTTAATTACGTAAAATGTTACTGACGTTTGCTTTTTTTATGTGATAAAAATTTTATAGACTTTAGAATTTTAGTATTTTTTTATAAAAACTAGTGAGTAACTAGTTAAAATTAATAAACAGTAAAACATATTTCATAATATATTTATATTCATATCTAGTATTTAGAAAAAAAGATGTTTTTAGACTTTAGAGTATAATAATAGTTTGTTTCATTATAAAAATTATTTAACTTTCAAAACTAGTGATAAGCAGAGACGACAAAATAATCTGATTATATTTTTTATTTATATTTTGGGAATACTTGTTGTTTCTTTGTTTTTAATATTATTGAATAAAAATGTTTCTTGGACAGCTCTTTTAAACTTTTATTTTATTTACTGTGACCAACTATTCCTGTCATGAAATTGGTAATTAAAAGTTAAGTGTTCTTACATGCCTTTTACAAATCTGTGGAATAGTTTGGGTTAGTTTAGGTTATACCAATTACCAACCTATATATACCTACCAAGATATGGTAACATGGTTATAATCGTACTCTTCAACAAGATCTCCATTATCTGATTATCACAGAAAATCCTTACACCCTCAAATATTTATGTAAATGCGTGTTAAGGTTATTTTTCAGACAAATACAATTTCAGATTTCAAAAAGACGGTGTGTACTTAAGACCACACGACAAAAGCGGAAACTTCAACAATGCGAGATTAATATTATAATAAACAAGTGTTTTTTGTGTTCTACATTCTGAAACTACTTGTCATAGCTTCGAATTTTACAGTAAAAGTTTACTTCAGAATCTCCCATAGGATCGACAGAAAGCGCTACTTATCGCTTGAAGCATGTTCAAAATCCCCGATCTTGGCCCATTTTCCCATCTTGAAATCGTTTTAAATGATATTTCAGGCAATTAAGGCATTGATATGCTAAAAGTAAAATTTTACCTCGAAATATACCATAAAAATCACTATAAACTACCTCCGATCACCAAAAAATATTCTCATATTTCGATCATAATCCATTTTTCCACCTCCAGTCCGTTTTCAAGGAAATTTTAGGCAATTAAATGTATAAATCTACATATTTTAACCTAAACGTCCTATCAACATATTGAAAGATGATATGTTCCTTCAAATTTCCTATAATCCATCAAAATCAAAACTATCTATTCAGACTCGTAAAATTGCCGAAAAATTGAAAACTTGAAATTTATTGCCGATTTTTTGGCATGTTTCAATTTAACCTCGACTTCCTCGTGTTTTCCGATCTCGTACGAAAAATTATTATAGAACTATTTTTTATAGCAGATATCAATCACGAGGTTACGAAGCTTTATGTTGGCTGGCACATACTGGAAATCTAAAAAATTACCAATTCGATATTTTCAATCGGCGCGATTTTCTGATATGTTCTGCTCATTTAGGATATTTAATGATTGGTTGTTCCAGATTACTCGGTTTTCAAGTAATAAAATATTAAGCGGTAACCTGTCCTGTCAAAACTCAAAAAGATGAAAAGTTTAAATTAAACTAGCTCACCTTATATAAAAGAAATTCCAATGACTCTTCTAAAACAGTTTTTGATGTCGATTCTCGTCAAGTAACAGACTTTTATAAAAAGAGATTGCTTTTCGAGAAAAAAAATTAGAGCCTTCATATTTTACCCACAAATCGATGTTTCTACATTTTACTCGGAAACCCCATTTTGTCAACAAAAAGCATTTAGAGAGCTTTTTTTAGAAATTTTCTATTGAACTGTCTCAGTTTTTAGATGCTTTGAGCTTTTCAGCGCTAGAACGACCCATAATGTCCCCCTTTTCAAAATCATACACACACAAAAATGCGGGCCATTTTCGGAGTCACGTCAACTTCAATAGGGTTTAAAAGACCGTCAAAAGATATGTGCAGAAAATTTCATCAAAATTTTAATTTTTTTTAACAGTTAGTATGTAAATAGCAGAAATAAGAAAGCGAAATTTTGAAAAATAGCAGATTTGACGTAATAACTCGCAGTTGAAAAATCGGATCACAATTTCATAATTTTTTTTTTAAATACGTCCTTGAATTAAATTTAATTTACCTAAACTATTCAAAATTTTACCAAAGCAAAATAAATAATTTAAAAAAAAGAATAAATAAAAATACATATTTATAGGTATAATACCGCCAATATCATCTGAAAAAGATAAAAAAATAAAGTTCGTGTTTAATAAAAGAAAGTTGATGATGACCCCTTGAAATTCCAAACTCAATTCCACCATTGGATAGAGCGAAAAAAGTGACAATGCAAAAGTGCGAACCAATTTGAAATGCGTTTTTAAATAAGCTCTAAAAAAATAAAACGATTTTTCAATATTTCGGTTTTTCCGGATATCTCCGAAAATACTCGGAATTTTAAAACTTTCTAAAGGGCATATTGTTAGGCACCTAAATGCGTAATTTTGCTTTAAATCGACAACACTGTATCTCTGACGGTTTTCGAGTTCCCCATACATAGAATCCAATTCGAGCCACCCTGTACATCAAGAAAAATGCAATCTTGTGTTGACATAAATGTATCTGTTGCATATACAGCATCTTTTACTATGCATATAAGCAATTCTACTCTACCTACAACCTATATTTAAAGGAACGACCATTTATTTTCACTAGAAGTTATAAAGCAGATGAATTACGTGACAATTGATTACTGTATCATTTATAGAATAAAGGACCTAAGAAATCACATTTTCGTCCAAGAATTACCGAAGTTTATCATATTGGACTGTATTAAATACCTTCCATAAATCATATAGCAAGGAAAACCTATCTGATGCATTCATCGATAAGCTCAAATTCTGACGACTAAAGCGAGTGTAATGTAAAGTGTCTTACGTTAAATCAACCACAGTCCCGTAGATCATTTCTTTTGAAATTGACATATGGTAATCTAATAATTGCCATCCATTATTTAAATCCAGCATTAACAGAATTGAAATATTAGAAACTCCTTTAGCACGCTTACAGCACCCTATGGTCACTGCCCTTTTAACAATGACTGACCCCTCCTAAACCCCGTCGCTGTAACTTATCGACAGAAGCAATGAATCAGAACTAAATATTTCACCCTAATATTGGATGGAAAGTCGCTGTCAAATTTAACGTCGTCGTACGTTTTGTTGGGGGAGGATTCTAACCACAGATGACAGCCTCAAAGTGGTAATTGGGTTTCGTTTCTTTTTTTGTCGGGCCATATTTATAACGTCACGGTCTTTCCGTTCGTCACACGTTCTCTTGTCGACCCTTAATAGAACTTCTTTCCGCCTCATGAATTTTTTTTTTTCAGCATTTTAAATTTTCTAACAATTCTTTGGACTATAAAAAGATTTGTATGAAATTTTTTTTGAGAGATTTTCTCTGTGATGAACGTGGAAATCTTTATACGATCCAATAGCCTATAAAGCACATTAGTTAATACGAGTTGGTATTACGAGTTCTTTATTGTACCAGCCAGGTGCGGCTCGTCGGGGAAGACAGAATACGTACTTTTTTATTATTCCTCTTTAATGCTTACTTATATCCCAAACATAAAAATGAAAAATCATTAATTTTCCTGTTTAAATTTCAAATATTCCGAATTAAAGGCTATATGGCGTAAAAATAGAGGGCACGTTATGTATAATGACCGTATTTTATGTATTTTGCATATACAGGATGATTCAAAAGTAAACATAAACCTTCCCGGAGCATATTTTTTTCATAAAAATAAGAGAAAAAGTTTTTATGAGCAGGGGTCCGGAAACGTTCCATTATAAAGATACGGCCCTTTGAAAGGTGAACGGGAAAAGTAATTTTAGTGACCACATAAAATGAATGTCAACACGAATCTTTAAATCATAAATGTACGTTTTTCCATACGCGATACGCGGTAACTGTCGAAAAAATTTATTAACTTTAATGAAATTTATTGACACATTTTTTGACGGTTTACCGAACCCTATTAAAATTGACCACAATCGGAATATGGCCAGTATTTTTGAGCCGTATATATTTTCGAAAAATTGGTCACTTTGGGTCGTTCTAACGCCAAAAAAGTCGCGAGATCCGAAAAAAAACGAGAGAACAGTTTAAAAAGAAATATTTAGAAGAAAAACTTTCTAAATCCTTCTTTGTTTCGAAAATGCCGGGAAAATTAACTTTTGAGAGAAAATACAAAAACATCGATTTATATAGGTCCAAAAAATGAAGGTTTTTATATTTTTTTTGAGAAAAATAAATTTTGATGGAAAAACTGATCACTTGACAAGAATGTACGACAAAAAACGTACAAGAAGCTACTTTGCAAATAAACATGCCTTTATACAGGGTGAGCTAGTTGAATTTTAACTTCTCACAATTTCGAGTTTTGACACTAACAAGATACTATATTAATTCGAGTAATCATCTCCTAACTGCCAAATTTACAATAAATATCTATTCAGTTTAATCACGTATTTTCATCAGCTACATAGCTTAGATGGTAGAGCGCTCGCTTAGCATGCGAAAGGTAAATTTGACTAGAACAATGAGACCGCTACTCTCATTGAATAGTAAAAATTTACGGAACTGGTAAATTTGACTAGAACAATGAGACCACTACTCTCATTGAATAGTAAAAATTTACGGGATTGGTAATTTTAAAAATAATATTAATTAAGTATGGGCATCATGTTCTATAGGCCTATTTTCAAAAAAATTGAGGAATATCAAGCTGGGCCATCTGTTAAGTATGTGGCAAAGATTTGTTCAACTTACGTTCAACTTACTTTTTATTAAAATTTTCAGAGAACTGTAAACTTTTTTGCATGTAGAATTAACTTTTAGAAAATGTTTACTACATGCTGTCACCAAAACAAATTCTATTCTGTACCATCCCTTAAATGCAATTGGAACTCCCTGGAGTGTTGAATGTTGAGGATGTTAAAAACTAAACCCTCGGCGAAAATAACTTTTCCCAACTCAGTTCTAACTCTTTTAAATCGCCCTGAATGGAGAAAAATTACATTTTCCACTTTTGAAAGAATCTTTGTGGATGTGATATGCAGATTTGTTGTGAAGCATAAACCATGGTAAAGTTGGATTTGACAAAAATGTAGAACTTGAAAAAGTTGTAATTTTTTCCAAAAGTATATTTTTGGGGGCAGTTAGCAAAACAGAGGGATATGGAGATAGTAGCCAACGATTTAAATTAATAAACATTCTTAGTTGATTATCATATTGCGATAAAAGATGTGTCTTGCTTAAAAATATAAAGTTTGAGATTTCAAATTTACTTCACATTTTTGCTTAAGTGAATATCACTAAAATATTTCAAGATATTTATTTATTTACTTCAATTAAGGTCTTACAAAACACCTTGAAGTAATTATAATGCAAGACAACAGAATTAATTAAGCTAAAGTATACAAGATAATAAAATAACGTCTTAAAAAACAGCAGAAAGAATAAAATTTAAATAGGTACAATGAATGAGTACAGAAAACACAGTTACAGACGATCACAGTTTAAATGTCAGAGTTAGTAATCAAAGTAGAGTACTAGACCTAGGAACTTTAAATTGTTATACCACTAATTTCCTTAGAGCTTTGACATTTTAATTGGATAAATCAACATAGAGATTATTGAAATATGTCAACATTTGGCTTGAAGGTTTATATAATGAGTATTTAATACTAAAAATTGTATCACGTTTACACCTACTTTTGAACTACAAAATTGATAGAATTTATAAGGAAATATTTGTGGTATTTGATGTTGTTTATTAAATAGCATTTGAAAACCACAAGCTGCTGTTTTCTTCTATCACAGAGTTTTCGAAGTTCATATGAATCCAGCATATTTTGATTGATTGGCCTATGTCACTCATATATGGACTAGGGTAGTTGAGAATTACAGAGAATCTCGAGCGAATGCCTTGGATATTTCGAAGGTATTCGACGGATTGCTCAACAAACTGCCGTCCTTCGGACTGCCAGCCTCTCTCTGCAGCTGGCTTGCCAATTTCCTTAAGAACCGATCTCTGCACGTTGCCGTTGATGGACACATCTCAGACACATTCACCATTAAGGCGGGTGTGCCTCAGGCCGCAATACTTTCACCAACTCTGTTCCGCATCTATATTAATCACCTGCTGACAGAAACGAATAATCCTGTTTACAGTTTTGCAGATGACAGTACCCTTGTCAACCAATTTAGATCAGAGAAACTTTTACCAGCGACTGAGACTTATCACTGCTGACAGTAGTAGAATACAACAATTAATCAAAATCTGAATTGGTCCAGTTCAATGCAGTCAAGACCCAAGCAGCCACGTTTACCAAGAAAGCCAATACGGCGGACCCTGACATCATTATGGCAGGATCGACCATTCCTTCATCCTCATCAATGGGACTACTGGGTGTCTCGGTCAACAGCGATATATCCTGGCATGACCACGTTCTAACATCGCAAAATCAACCTCGCAGAAGCTTGGTGCCCTATTTCGCAAGAAAAAACCGTATACACCGCAGCAGCCGCTCTTGCTCTAGAAAGCGCAAATAAGACCGTGCTTAGAATATTGCTCCCACATCTGCTGTACCGTACCTAAGCACATCCTAAAGCTGCTCGATTCCATTCAGAAGAGAGCTGTGTGTCTTGTCGGCGACCCGGAGTTGACCCGGGATCTGGATAGTCTGGAACATCGCAGACATGTGGCGGAGATATCCCTTTTTTACAGAGATTTTCACGGCAGATATTCCCAGGATTTGGCTTGCATCATCCCGTCCCCAGCAATGCCTGTCAGACAGTCACGACGAACAACAAAAGCCCACCCGTTCGTCATTCAACCGTAAAATCCTAGAACGTCGCTTTACAAGAACTCCTTTGTCTGGGGCATCGCATTACTTTGGAACTCACGCTCAGGACATCTGCTTCCCCAAATTACAACCTACAACTATTCAAGAACCGCGTTAATCAACATCTTCGCACACACATGGCTCGTCGAGTGCCATATAAGATCTCCCTTTAGTGTGTGTGCAACTGCCATAAAAAAAGGCAGTCGCATATATTAACTTCTAATATGCCTAGAACAAATATGCAGTTCACCTCACCTATAGTGAGAATGTGTGATCTAATAAATGAAACAAATCCTAATATTTTCCAAAATAAAATACATTTATTTATAAGGAAGTTACGAACTATGTTAGGTTATATTAGATTGCAGAGCACTTTGTCACAAAGTCAATTCAAGATTTCTCGTTCTTGACATGAACAAATTTGTTCCTTCGTTAGGGTCACTAAATTAGCACTTGTGCTATTTACTCCCTGAGCCAAAGCGGCTTTATTCAAAAAAGCCTACAACCGAGGTAAAGTAACAGGCAACAATAGGTTTGTTCTAGCAGCGATTTCAAACGGTTTCAAACCATCCGGAGTTTGCGCATAACGATATCAGCGTCGCTTATGTCGCTATGCGCAAACTCCGGATGGTTTGGAACCGTTTGAAATCGCTGCTAGAACAAACCTATTAATTTGTCTAATTAACATGAATTCTCCACAACAATATAGAACATATCTACTATTATATATCTTGACGCATAAACGCAAACATCTTTTTCCATCGTATTTCTAAAATAATTCCCTCATCAAGGGAATAGGCAACAATTTTTTGTTTACGTGCAGTTTGCAACTTGCAAGTTGTCTTAGAATATGAGCTCGATTTTGTAAACGTATTTATCCAGATATTTTATGGTTTCATTAGCTGATCTTCTAAAATTTTACTTTTCTGTTCCTTTTAATTGAGAAGTTGCTTGGTTTCAATACCCCCTCGTAGCGAACAAGTAAATAATGGATCCTTCCCAGAAAATTATGTTTATTTAGAATTTATAAAAATGAATGCCACTTTTGACACTGTGTTTGTATAAATTGAAACGTGCCTTGATTGACGTGTTATTTCATGTTATTTTAATATACAGATTCAAATAAATTCGTTTACGTGTTTTATATGGAAACATTTATGTCCTAAAAAAAGGCGTTTTGATATTGTTTGGGGAAATATCATTTATGCAACAAGAGAATAACAATAATCGCTGCATAGGCTTACTGATAATTAATTGGCCCTCTCGGAAATGGTATCAAAGGAAAGTGGAAAATTGAGGACAAATTACACATATTATGATTTTGTGTCACAGAAGCGTATAAGACCATTATTAGCAATTACTACATAAAACACTGTTGTAATTTCTAATAATCAAGGCTAGTAAATAAATTCTGATTACTTCGACACTATTTTAAAACTGCGGCGTAAAAAACAGATTGTGCGACACTAATAAAAATCTTCTGGATGCGATCCTAATAATTCCCGTCTTGTGTCTGTTGTTTGAATGAATTTGAATTAACTCCAAGACTTTGTTATTGAAGTAACGCCTTCCTTAGGGGCATTTAACACACTTTTACCTACGTAGTGAGCAAGACTGAGTAGTCACGCGTAACGGGCGACGCATCTCGCTGGGCTATGTGACGTTCATTCGGGTAAAGTCGGCGTCGACTTGAGCCAAGCTAAACGGAAACAATTAGGAAGTAAAAATTTCTTGACCGTCTACGGTGTTACTTTTGAAATTTTCATATTCTATAAAATATTTTATTTGGTTTTTTTGTATGTGTTGTTCGGTTAGATTCATTGATAAATAAATGAAGTAGAAATGGAAATTTTATGCAATTTTATCCATCAGATTAGGAAATTTTATGATATTACTAGGCTGTTGCCTTCTTAATGATGATCATAATAATAATATTGTTGTCTTACTTTTTTATTTGATCCGATGTTATCGATAACCCCAGATATTATTACTGAATTTCCTGCCCTAGAAGGAATATGTAGATTTTAACAAATTATAATTAATCTTTAGTTAATAAACAATAACATTCTGGATTACTTTATGCAAAGGCAGATCCATAAGATTTCCATTATATTGGGAAGAATAATTATTGTTGTCAATATTGCAAAATATTATACACTTAAAAATTAAAATTAAAAAAAGGAATAAAAAATAAAAACACATATTCATATTAATAATGTCAATATCATCTGAAAACTGATGATAAAAAAAGAAAGTTCGTATTTAAAAAGGGAAAGTTGTTGATGAACGTCAGATTCCCAACTAGATACCACCATTGGATAGAGCGAAAAGAGGGGCATTGCAAAGGTGCAATTCAATTTGAAATCCGTTTTTAAATAAGCCCAGGAAAAAAATAAAACGATTTTTCAAAATTTCGGTTTCTTCCGGATATCTCCGGAAATACTCGGAATTTTAAAACTTTCTAAACGGCGTATTGTTAGGCACCTAAATGCGCAATTTTGCCCTAATTAGACCGACACTGTATCTCTTACAGTTTTCAAGATCAATTTATTTTTTCGCGAGCTTATTTTAAAGCGGATTTCAAATTGAATTGCACCTTTACATTGCCATTTCTTCCGCTCTATTCAATGGTGGTATCCACTTTCGAATTCGACGTTTCGTCTTTAAGTGATCATCATCAACTTTGTTTTTTTAAATACGACCTTTAATTTTTTATCATTTTTCAGATTACATTGGCGTTATTATTATGAATATGTTTTACTTTTTTATTCTTTTTTATCAAATTAATTTTTTATTTTTTTTTATTATTTATTTTGTTTTGGATTTAAAAAATAAACGAACCTGTTTATTTAGTTTTACTGTTTTTTATTTTTATTAAAAATAGAGGCTCCAATTTTCCAAAAAACACAAAAACAAAATAAACATAAAATATTTTTATAGCATATAAAAATTTGAAAAGTAACTTAAGCTATTTAAAATTACGTCAGAGCAAAATAGATAATTTCAAAAAAATATATAAATTAAATTTAAAAAAGAGGGATAAGAAAACAATTTAAAAAAATATTCTTATTAATAATGTCAATATAATCTAAAAAACGAAAAAAAAAAGTTCGCTTTTAACAATAGAAACTTCAAGACGAAACGTCGGATTCCAAAATGGATACCACCATTGGATAGAATGGAAAAAGTGGCAATGCAAAAGTGCAATTCAACTTGAAATTCGTTTTAATATAAGCCCAGGAAAAAAGCAAAGGATTTTTAAAAATTATGCTTTTTTCCGGATATCTCCGGAAATACTCGGAATTTTCGAACTTTCTAAACGACATATTGTTAGGCACCTCAATGCGCAATTTTGCTCTAATTTGATCGCCACTGTAACTCTTAGAGTTTTCGAGAACCCCATGCATAGACTCGAATTCGAGCCAACCTGTACAGTAAATTTTATTCTTTTAGATCTGGGAAGCTTTTATTTGAAACATAGGTATTACATGTGGCATATTTCAGTGTTCAGGACCTAATTTCCTAAAAGTTAAGGAAAAAAAAAAAATATTTACCTGAATTACGGAGATTCGTTTTGTGAGAAAAGTGAAATAATTTGTTACCCTATCCAAGCACTGAAGTGTCGCCTGTTGTCATGAATCTAGTTTTGGATAAAATGTCGAATAAAGCCCAAATAACTTATGAATATGGTAAATTTTATAAGGGCATTGACTTTGGAATAGAATTTAATACTAATGATGACAATATAAGTGAAGCAACCAATGTACTAGTATTAATGACTGTTGGCCTCAATGTATACCGATAAATTCCTATTGCATATTTTTTAAGACACATCTTGACTGGATCTGAAAGAGCTAGCCTATTTAAAAGATCTTTGGAATTAATCCATGACGTTGGTGCTAAAGTGTTTTCAATTTCTTTTAATGGTGCACCGATGACTTTGAATATGTGCTGTTAGTTAGGGGCAAACTCTGATTATTTTGGAGGCAAACTTTCGCCATTCTTTAATAATCCAGTAACTTATGAAAGCATATGGGTATTTTGAGATACTTGTCATCAGAAATACTTTGGGAGACAAACAAATTCTTATCGATTCGGAAGAAAATTTAGTGAAATGGGAATTTCTTAAAAATCTTTTAGAATTGCAAGAATATGAAGGATTACATGCTGGCACAAAATTAATAAAGAAGTATATTTGCTATGAAGATAATAAAATGAATGTGAAATATTTAGTGAGAGGGTCTTTAATAAATTCCAATTTGTACAAGAATTGCAGACTTCAAAATTTGATGATTGTATGCCCACTGCTAAATTTTGCAGCATCTATATATTACCTCAAGGCTGTACTCTCTTAACCTTCGCATAACACGCCATATATTTCTATATATATATATATATATATAT
>MU182692.1:500612-520674 GCA_016904865.1 Pissodes strobi
ATAGTCACAGCGGAAATTTTTTTCTAGTCCAGTTAGATAATTGTTTGGCTATAGTATGCGAGCATAAATTAAATTTGAAAGCTGCTATTTGCATTACTTTTTCCCTATCTTTAACATAAATATTAGGATAATGATGGGCATCCAGTTGGAGAACCTAACATTTTAGTACCTACATAATTTATTTCTAACATATAATATAGAGAATACTGCATGTGCACACAAAGATTTTACTTGGCTGGTTATTTTGCCATTTCTAAGTAAATATTTTTTCTGTTGAATAAATATTAAATCTAGTTAAAGATGCATATACAATATTCCTTTAGTAATTAAATTACATTTTGTGTGAAAATCGTTCAAAGAAAACCACCGGGACCGACTGAGGTAATGCATTATTAACCACTGGCGATTTTATAAATGAAAACGAATATTTTCTCATATATATTACTGGAAATCACATAGTTCTAATATGCTCTGAATTATTATAATATTTATGAATTAATCTCGCTTAGTTAGCTTAGGGAACATTAGTTGACTAATTATAATGATTGCACAAGAACTAAAATGTTTTCTGCATAATATAATATAAACCTATACATTTATCTTTGGAAATATAAGAAATTTAGTTTTACATATTTAAATTGGCCGGCAAGAATTGGCGGATAATATATCGTCAATATATGAAAAGTGTTGACATGTTACTAAAATTTGTACTTTCACCTAGTTTTTGCAAATTTTGAAATTGTAGTAGATAATTATTATAAGTCTAGCTCAGATAATATTTAGAGCATGGACGAGTGGAATCAGCACAGACCAGAATCGGGGAAAAATCCTGTCAGCAAATCCAGTTGCGAGCTGGGAGAAAGAAAACCCATAACGCTGATTTGTGCTATTCTATTTCTCAATCTGCGGAAAGTCATTCTGACCTCCTCGATTGTGAAGGTCTTATGAAGCGGTCTACAAAACTCGTATAATGAGGCGACAAGGTGGATAGTAGATAAGTATAAGTTCAATACAGATAATATTTGGAGCATGGACGACAGTGGAATCAGCACAGTCCAGAATCGCAAAAAAATCCTGGCAGAAAATCCAGTTGCGAGCTGGGAGAGAGAAAACCCATAACGCTGATTTGTGCTATTCTATTTCTCAATCCCCGGAAAGTCATTCTGACCTTCTCGAACGTGAAAGTTCTATGAAGCGGTTACAAAAATTCAGCGTTTTATTAACTCATACAACTTTGAAAGCTTACCAGATGGATAAAAGTAAGGACTTTCCTAAAACTCTAATATTTCAGACAAAAAACACTCGGAAATTTTTATCTCCCGCCCAGGAAGAAAACTCCAAAACCGAATTAAAAAACCTAGAAAAGATAAAATTGGGGACTAAACGACAAAAGATTAAAAATAACTAATAGCCAACCAAAGGCAACGCTACATCAAAGCAAGCCCTGTATGATCCAAAGCTGTGATGACGAAATTTATGATTTGTGTGCCTTTCGTGAAGTCAAGTGTATTATTATAAGTGATGGTTCTGGAAAAGTTTACACAATATCGTTTAGAGGCAGAGGAGGAACTTCTTGATAAAGTCTGGAATAAAGAATTTTTCAAAAAGATGGAAATAATTTGGAAAACCCCTAGCACCCATTGATTTTATTTCATTCAATTCAAACAATAAGCTATCATAGTTGTACGGAATGTTAAGCATTAAAGAAATACATTACCAAAATTAAAATTTGTTTAACTCCTCTCATTTAGAGTAAAATCATCCCATTAAAATTTGGAATATAGTTTGGGTTACTTTGGGTTAAATCTAGACTTTTTCAATTATTTTCTTATTGTTAATATTAAGTATTATACGGTGGTAAAACTGCTTCGGATTTAATACCACATGTGACTAAACGAATCATTAGTTTCTCTTCGAAATACTTTAAATCTCAAATACAAAAGAAAAACAATAGACTTCGAAAATTATTAAAATTAGTACCAAAACTTCTACCAAAATCTAATGTATTAGGAAATAATCAGTGATGCCGCGGGACGAGAAGTTTTCGTCTCTCATCTCTTCTCGAGATCTCTCGACGACACAAGAGGTTCCACTCGAGTTCCACTACTCTCGGAACGAGAGAGTGGCTGCCGTTACGGGAAATCCTCGAGTTCTCTCGAGAAGAATTTCTACAATTTTATTCATAATGTTTTTTTTTAATATTATCTTATGAAGATCATAATAATATGTGTAAGTTTAAAAAAAAGTTAAACACAAAGTTTCTTGCCTTACATTTTTAAAATATTGCATTACTGTTTCTTCTGGAAATGTTTTATTCCTATATGTATTTAGAATTATTGTTTCATAAAATTTGAGCTATTTTCTCGGATATATTTTTAAATCGTCTCTTTAAAATATCATGCTTTTGCTACGCAAGCAAACTTTAATAGCAAATACCAGTATTATCAGCTTATTTGACTTCTATGTCTATTTTTTTTTTCTAAATTACACTAAATATTACACATGATTGTAGGTATCTTCCATTCAGAGCCATTTTAGCAAATAGGTAAGATTGATCTCATTAACTGGTGTGGCAGATTCATCTCTTTGTACTAAACATTTGCGTTTGATGCGACTACTTGAATTTAGAGTGGCTAGAACAGAGAGGGTCTCAAAGGTAAATATTTAGTACAAAAATTGTACAGGCTATTTAATACGTGTTTCCACAAATGCTAAATTTGAATATTTTTCAAATCGTGCACCTCATATGACGATTACTAGGTCAGTTAAAAGAGTGAAGCGTTTTTAGTTTTTAAATATCTTCTAAGCTTGTAATTTCAGATAAAATTATTTTTATAAAAAATTTAACTTTTTCTTCTCTATAAAAAAACTTTACAGAAATGTTTATACCTTTTTGCGAACTTTTTTTTTGTAAATACAAACCTTCTTTTATGTACCTTTTGGTCTATATACGATTAAAATATCCTTTTCTAGGTTTTATTCCCTATGACTACCCGGGTTTGTGTTTTATTTGTCAAATTACAATAGAATATAAAAAAAAATCAGAACTATAATTTACTCATTTAAATATACAAAATGTTACACCTGATTTTGCTCTAAGAAATGTTTTCACATGTACGTGTATGTGAAATATTTTAGGTTTTAAGAAGAGATTTAAAAGAATAATTACGTTTTTTTTCGGTTTTTTTATAATAAAATTACTCTCTTAATGCTCCAGCCATTTTAGAAATGAAAAACTTAAGCTAATACAATAAAAAATAATGCAAAGAAAAAATATTTGTTAGGACACAAAAGCAAAAGTGTATTAAGTCAATTTTAGAATGAAAACTTTTTTTTCTCTATTTCCTAAGATATTTGTATAAATGCAGATGTTTATAGCTACAGTTGCCATCAGTAATTCATGTTGCTAAGTACTTCTTTATATAAATAAAATAATATGCTCAATGAAGAGAGAAAGGTGAAAATTCAAAAATTTAATTTTCGTACAATTTATTTACAATTTTTGTTCTTTATCCTCTCAGGCTAAGTTTATAACTATGTAGGTACTTTATGTTTTTTTTAGGTTTACTTTATATATATCCCACTCTTGTTCTTTGGTAATTTCAAAATAACGACTTAATTTTTCAACCAATTTTTAGCTTTTATTTTAGCTAGGGTATGTATCTATTGAATAAAATATATTAAAAAATAAATTAGCCTCAAATTTTATTTATTGCTTGGTTAAATTAAATTCTTGTAATTGATTGGTATGCCTAAATCATAAAGAATAAGGTTTAACTTCTAATTTTAATATCTGATTACAAAATGCAAGGTGCGAATTTAAAGTTTAGCATTTAAGTAAATCAGAATTAGACTTCAATTTGCAAGATCGAGACTTGGAACTACTGAAACGGTGATTTCAGACTTTATCCCCTGAGTCCACGGTCTACATTCAAAAGTCTGAATTCAGAGATTAGAGTAAATGATAGATGAAATAAAGCCCCAAGTTTCAGTTAGAGATTAAACCCTGAATTCAGAAGTGAGATAAAAGTTTTTTATATCCGGATATTTAAAAACAAGGGCTGATTGGTGTAAATAATCATATAATATAAGTCAATATAGACCTCGATTTAACCGCAATGAAATATTATTTACCAAAGTTTAAACGTTATATAGATATTGTTGATATTGATACAATATTTCTGTATAAAATTTTTAGGTAATTTCCAATAATGTCGAAATTGTCTTTAAATTCAAATCTTTCTTTAATATCCTATCATTATTTTCAGCTTCAAGCTGTAAATATGTAATTGGTTCGTATGCCTGAATCATGAACTGAATGTAGAGAATAATTTTTAACTTCTGATTTTAATAGCTGGCTCTAAAATGTAAAGGAATTTAAACTTAGGCATTTCAGTAAATCAAAAGTAGACGTCAATTTGCAAAGATTGAAACATGGAACTACTGAAACGGTGAATTCAGACTTCGATCTCTGAGTCCACGGTCTACATTGAAAAGTCTACGTTCACAGATTAGAGATAGACGAAATTAAAGTCCGAAGTTTCAGTTAGAGATTAAGCCCTGAATTCAGAAGTGACATTAAAGTTTTCTATATCCGATTATTTAGAAACAAAGGCTGATTAGTGTAAACCATTTTAGAAATGAAAATATTTAAGTTAATACAATAAAAAGTAATGCACGGAGTTTTTTGTATATGAATTTGTAGCTACAGTTGTCAGCAGCTATTTATGTTGCGAAAAATGTTTCTTTTTATTAAAATAATATGCCCACTGAAAATCAAAGAGTGAAAAATATTATATTTTCGGTTCTCCTATGGGTCTCTCACTTTAAAAAAAGATGTACATGTAATGCCAAAATATCATTTTAAGCGCGACTGCCAGGGAATGCCCAGTGACTTTAGGGACTGCCGTAAAATTTTATAGGCTGCTAGAGACTGCCTAAATTGTTTAGGAATTGCTGGTGACTGCCTAAGGCTGCTTGCGACTGCCAAAGGCTTTTCAAGTCTACTAGGAATTGCCAACAAAAGAAAATACCATAAATAATTATTTCTTTATGTCCTGGTCAAGGCCCTGGTGTTCTCCCATTTCTTTTTATTTGTGTTTTAGCGAAATTTTTAAATGAGTAGGAACAAATTAAAATCAGGAATAATCTAAGCAACCAAGTTCGTATATTTAAATACCCCATTTATCGAAAATAATGGACATTTTTGAAAAACAAACTAAAATGTAAGCAGGTGTAATATTTCGTATAATTATTAGGTATTTAGAAGGGCGGATTTACTTGTCTCCATTTGCTAAACACTGTATCACCCATGGCTATGGGATCCTCATACCGACTTCGCTTCCAATATATATAACACCCTGCATGAAATATAAAAATTCTTAAAATATCCTATTAAAAAATATAATATAAACATTCTTGCAATGTCTTCTTAAAAGACATAATTATAACATGTAGATTGTACAACTATTATTTGCCCTTACGTCACGGTTAGTGACGTTATAAAAATTTTAGCGATTAACCAACATCTCTTTCTCGAGTAAAATAAATAAGAAGTTTGAAAATAAGAGCTCGCTCCTTCTCATTAAACCGACGATTTATTTTAAAAATTATTTATTCCGCAGTTTAAAAAAATCCGTCGTTTGACACCACATTTGACATTAGTCGATACCTGTCAAATGACATTTTACCCAATATTTTACCATTGATGTAGAAAATACGTCCATGGTGTAAAGAGAGATGCCAAGCTATGACGTAACGGCAAATAATAGTTGTATGTACAAATTTTATGATCCAGTACATTTATATTTTAAAAAGTAATTAGACACTCTTTTTAAGGTTTTGTATTTTCCTTCAAGTTCCATTTGTTCCTGGCGTTTCAGTTTAAAGGGATAGTTTCCAACAATATTAATTGGTCCATACAAAATTAATATTTTACAATCTTTACTGGCCATTTGAAGTCGTCAAGTTCTTTCTTAACAAATTTCATTTTATATTTATTGCTTGGTAAAATTTCGACAATACTGCCAATATAATAGGTATCTTCGTAAAAAACACCAGCATAGTACTCTTTTTGTTTTATGGTGTTACAAGTAGTAGTGTTTTGATTTTCTGTTAACTCAACATCTGAAAATTATTCATTTTCAAATTCACTTAACGGTTCAACTGTGGTAAAATCTTCAGAACTTTCTTCACTGTTTCTGTCTCTATTTTTCTTTCTTAGAATTTTAATTTTTGGCTTGGTTTTTTTTGTTTGGCAGTTTTTTTCATAAGTTCTACATTAGCTTGGGGTACTTAGTGACTTACATCTGAATCATCTGATAAGTCTATCACTAGAGAGCATACCATCATGCTTTTAAGAAAATATCAACTTAAAGTACTTTTTCGTACTACCATTGTCTTTATTTACACACAATTTTAGCAGAGAAGTATCAATAATATCGCTTTCGGAATCGACTTCCATGTTTTTTTATTACTAAAATCAGGAACAGTTCAACTATCAATATCTTTAAAATTTGCAGCATCTTTTTGTACAGGGTGGCTCACTTTCGAGTCTCTGTATGGGGAACTCGAGAACCGTAAGAGATACAGTGTCCGTTAAATTAGGGTACAATTGCGCATTTAGGTGTCTAACAATATGCCGTTTAGAAAGTTTTAAAATTACGAATATTTTCGGATATATCCTTGGATATATCCAGAAAAACCCGAAATATTGAAAAATCGCTTTATATTTTTCCTGAGCTTATTTAAAAACGGATTTCAAATACAATTGCCACTTTTTCAACTCTATCCAATGGTGGTATTCAGTTTGAAAGGTGTTATAAATATAAATATGTGTTTTTATTTTTTTTTGTTTTAAATTTTATATTTTTTTTTAACTTATTTATTTTGCTTTGGGTTTAAAAAATAAATGAACTTGTTTATTTAATTTTACTATATTTTATTTTTATTAAAAATAAAGGTTTTAATTTTCCACTTAACACAAAAAAAAACAAAATAAGATATTTTTATAGAATGTAAAATTTTCAAAAGTGACAAACTATTTAAATTTACGTCAAAGCAAAATAAGTAATTTGAAAAAAAAATAAAATGAAAAAAATAAAAACATATATTCATAATATTACCTAATAACGCCAATATCATCTGAAAACGATAAAAAAATAAATTTCGTATTTAAAAAAGGAAGTTGATGATGACCCCTTGAGGACGAAATATCGGATTCCAAACTGAATATCACCATTGGATAAAGCGGAAAAAGGGGCAATGCAAAAACGCAATCCAATTTCAAATCCATTTTTAAATAAGCTCAGCAAAAAAATAAAACGATTTTTCAATATTTCGGTTTTTTCCGGATATCTGGAAATACTCGGAATTTTAAAACTTTCTATTGTTTACGCATCTAAATGCGCAATTTTGCCTTAATTTGACCGACACTGTATCTCTTACGGTTTTCGAGTTCCCCATACATAGATTTAAATTCGAGCCACCCTGTACATCATCATGATCTTCAATATTTGGTTCTATTGCAATATTTTCTTCAAATGGTTTAATGACTGGTTCTTCGGAAAATTGGGTAGCAGGCTCGGTAGTAGGTGGAAAAGATACAGTGGATGATGCATGTAGTTCATCTTCATGTCCTAGTTTAATTCCCAACTCACTTATGTCACATAATGCGTCATCTTTAGCTTTTGCTAAAACTATTTTTATGCTTTTAATTGAAAGAATGTCTGTTGTTTTCATAATATTTACTCCATGGCGAGTATTTCATTTTTCGCCCGGAAAAAAAATTGTTACCTACCGTCCAAATATGTATAAATTATATTTTTAACGTCAAAAGCGTACTAACAAAATCTCAATATAAACTCAAAAAATGGGCACACGTCATTCACAACCATCACCAAATAATTAGCCTAATAGACAATGGATTGGCGCGCAAACTGCAATACTGCTTACTTGCCTACAGCAAAACAAATAAACACCCTGCTCAGCAGCCAACAGGGCCTATTGGCTGCCGAGGTCCTTGGGTTGCGTGGTTCTTGACCATTCCTTTTAACAAAACTTGCCAATCGCCTGCTAAATTCCAAGCGACTGTCGCCGACTGCTACTGATTTGTTAGGGAATGCATTAGGACTGCTGCGATTGCGAAAGAATCCCCAGCGACTACCAGTGAATGTTAAGACGACTGCCTATGACTGCCACTAATTACTAGTTGACTGCCCTGGGACTGCCTGCGACTGCCAAGAAAATGTACATGTAATGCCAGTAGTGAAAGACCCCTTGAAAATTCATATTTTGTGACTTAATAGAGTTTTGCTCTGAGGTATATAAGCCTCGACTAAAGTTATATAAGAGTCGCCCTAATGTTCTGAAGCATATATACCACGAATTTCAATATTAAGTAATTTAATATTTATGAGCTAGTGTCGGTTAGTTAGCTTTGGGAATATTGGTTGTCAATTATAATTATAACAACATATACATCGTCAATATAACCGTCGATTTAACCGCAATGAAATATGATTTACCAAAATTTAAACTCTATATAGAGACTATTGATATTGATACAATATTTCTGCATAATACATACCTACTTTTAGTTATAGCAATTTGACAAAGTTAGGCTTAAAAAAATTGGTGGCCTTATACAATTTTTAGGTAGTTTCTACTAATGTCGACGTTGTCTTTAAATTCAATTCTTTTTTTAATATCCTGCCATTATCAGCTTCAACCTCTAAATAAGTATTTGATTGATATACCTAAATCATGAACTGAATAGAGAATAAGAATTTTAACTTCTGATTTTAATATCTGATTCCAAAATGTAAAGTGCGAATTAAAGTTGGGCATTTGAGTATATGAAAATCAGACGTCAATTTGCGGAAACCGAAACATGGAACTACTGAAATGATGAATTCAGACTTCGATTTTCGAGTTCACGGTCTACATTCAAAAGTCTGAATTCACAGATTAGGGTAATTAATAGACAAGATTGAAGTCCGAAGTTTCAGTTAGAGATTAAGCTCTGAATTCAGAAGTGAGATTAGATCCGATTATTTAGAAACAAGGGCTGATTAGTGTACCATTTTAGAAATGAAAAAATTTAAGCTAATATAATAAGTAGTAATGCAAGGAGTTTTTTGTATAAATAAAGATATTTATAGCTACAGTTTCCACTAGCTATTCATGTTGCCAAATATTGTTTTACTTTATTAAAATAACACGCCCACTGGAAACCATAAGTGAAAAATATTATGTTTTCAGTTCTATAATTCATATTTTGTGACTTAATAGTGCAAACACTATATGTCTCTATTGATATTAATACAATATTTCTGCATAATACATACCTACTTTTAGCTTTAGCAATTTGACAAAGTTGAACTTAAAAAATGTAGTGACCATAATGTATTATGTTTCAGACCATTTCTAATAATGTCAACGTTGTTTTCAAATTGCCAACTAAATCATTTACCTCAAAAATACAATAAAATATTCGAATTTCTATAAACTGACATGTGCTGCAACTTTTTAAAGTAAAGGATCTAGATAATTTCGAGTATTTTTTTAAGGCGAACATTTTAAAGGCTGGTTTTTCTTGCGAAATGTAAAGTAGCATTATAACATATTCTGATTAAAGAACACAAGCTTTCTATTGTTTATGATTTTTATGTTCCCTGAGTTTGTTTAGAGAATATTAGCTGTCAGTTAACGGTAATTATACCATCATATACATCGTCAATACAAACCTCCGCGTACAACTATTAAATTTGGTATCTACAAATATTTTAATAGTGAAAATTCTGCCTCAAAACATTGTTGTTAAAAAATATTTTCTAAGCAAAATTTTAACATAAGTGCCTGTTTCTCAATAAAAGTACTTTAAAACAGGCACATATAAACACATATTAAAGAATATTAAACAATACCAGACCAAAGTAGATATGAAAATTTTGTAAGTGTAAGAAATTTACACCTGAAATAATGTTAATTAAATTTTTGTTTACGTTCCTTAGGTAATATGCGTTTGTTTTGGGTCAGCCGATCAGAAATAGTGCAATAGCACATTTTTAGTACCAAATCAGCTATTTTAAATGCTAAAATATAGTGGCAAGAATGTCAGCTAGCAGTTGGCCAATTAAATAGATCTGCACTGATTTATCCATAATCACAATTTAAATTGGCCTAAAAAATCAGATATTTTAGATCTTTTGTGTAGTGTCTTAAACAGGATATGTTATATACCTGTTTGACATATTTACTAAAATAACCGTGTGTTCACATATGTTAGGCAAGGTGTTTTTTTTTAAATAAATATTTGTTAACGAGTTGATTTTCTGTAATTTTGTAAACGAACACTTAAGGATAATTTGAGGTGAGGTACCCAATTAATCGAGGACTATTTGTTTATGTAAAAATGTGATTTTCAAATTGAAAACATTTCTATAAAGTAAAATATATTTTAATTCGTCTAGACAACCGCAATATCAAACATTTTTAGTCAGCCACACCAAGGTGTTACTTTATGTGGCAAAACTCAAGCGACCAAAATTTTGTATCTCAAAAGCGAAAAATATATGATAGACTCACCATTAGCAGAACCTCCGGTAGAAGTGGCACATCGAACTTCCAACACGAACAGCGCAAAAAGTCCAATTGAAAACAAATGCACTTGAAAAGTCATGTTTTTCGATATTGTCAAAGTCCATAAAAACTAAAAGCGCGTGTTTTTCGACTCCAAAGCGAAAGAGGCACTAGTCAATCCGCCGAAAGCACATAGAAGACTACAGAGAGCGTTTAACATTTTCCAGATAAAGCGGAGTTCATGCGCCTTCTTCTGTGCTCCGCCAATGAAATGCCGACCACGTTGTCCATAAACCAATGGGAAATTGAAAAGACGGTACATGGGAGGGCCCGCGATGTGTAAGATATGTAATTAACATTGTAAAATACAGGTAAGATGCTACTGTGGCGTACCAAGTTAACTTCTCAAAAGTTTTTAGGAGAAACCCCTATTTTAGTTTTCCCCCTGTGGGATGAGCGCTGATGTCTTTAGCGAAATCTTCTGCTTAAATGCAAATTAGTTATCTCATGTCTATACTTGACATCCCACGTACCACTGCAATGAGTTGCATATTATTATCACATAATAAGTATTATGACTTACCAATAGAATTATTATAATATTTATTTATTAATGTTTGACTTACATTTATAATAGATGTTATCTTGGGGTTGTTAATCTGTAAAAATAAATCAGTTTAATTTACATGCGGTTAAAAAATATATTTTATTTATTTTTGTAAGAACCAAAAGATAAAAATATTTTTGACATATTTCTCGTTCGCTTGTCAATAGAGAACTATTAAGAATTGTAAAATCTGTAAAAATATATGGTAAAGAAATACCTAAAAATTAATACCTATTTTGACACGATAGGTATGCACTGGCTATAAATTTAAAGGAAATATGAAAAATATGTTTTGAATATCACTGCAGAAGGATGTCGTTATGGTATATTATTTTTAATCAAAAAAAGTTCCTGACTATAAGAAAAATTGTGTTAAACAAGATTGTTTTACATAACTGGAAGCTTAATAAAATTACCTATTCAAAACGACTGAAGAAAAATAAATATCAATTGATTTAGAAGTAAATTAAGCTATAAAAAACACAGATTAAGTACTATTAATTTTTATTTGGTACTATGAAAAGCCTCAATAAAACCAAAAGTGTTTAGAAATTGTACAGGGTGGCTCGTTTTCGTGTCTATGTATGGTGAACTCGAAAACCGTAAGAGACACAGTGTCGGTCAATTTAAGGCAAAATTGCGTATTTAGATGCCTAACAATATGCCGTTTAGAAAGTTTCAAAATTCCGAGTATTTCCGGAGATATCCGGAAAAAACCTAAATTTTGAAAAATCGTTTTATTTTTTTCCTAGGCTTATTTAAAAACGGATCTCAAATTGAATTGCACTTTTGCATTGCCACATTCTCCGCTCTATCCAATGATGTTATCCAGTTTGAAATCTGACGTTTCGTCCTCAAAGAATCATCATCAACTTTCTTTTTTTAAATACGAACTTTTTTTTTATCCTTTTTCAGATGGTATTGGCGTTATTAATATGAGTATATGTTTTTATTTTTTTAATTTTTTTTTTTTATTTTTTTTTTAAATTAAATATTTTGCTTTGGCGTAATTTTAAATAATTTAAGGTAGGTACTTTTGAAATTTTTATATTCTATAAAAATATTTTATTTCGTTTTATGTTTTAATTGGAAAATTGGAGCCCGTATTAAAAATAAAAAATAGTAAAATTATTTTTACGAGAATATGGCTATGAACTATTACTCAAACAAGTTGCTTAGTGCAAGGATAAAATATTTTCAACTTTCAACCAATTAAACAATTTATTTAATAGAGAACATGATCAATTGAGGCGTCAAGTTGCAAAACCCGCCTTATCCATTTGTGAACAAAAATTCGCTATCGCGATATAACGATAGTACGCTTTAAAATCTTCATAAGTAAAGCTTGAAACTGCAACAAAACCCACTTAAACCGATATAAATTTAGTCCAAAATTTGGATACTGCGGCAAAATTCGCCTTATCCTATTATTTTATTACAGAACATGAGTTTATGTTAATATTATCCTTTTTACTAAAGAATATGAGATGTTAATTATTATGCTTTTTTTAAATTAAAGCAATGCTGTTAATTATTACCTATGTATTTTTATTAAAATAACCAAAACTAACCCGGATTCGGTGGCAAAACCCGCAATATCGCATCTCACTACAGCAAAACCCGCCTTATCCAAAATACCTTTTTGTTTTTTTCTGAATATCTGAGTAATAATTATCATTTCTAGACTGAAAATATGGTTCCGGCCAATGGAGGAATCATTTTTTGAATAGCGTTTGTAGCTTTCGCTAAAACAGTTTTTAACGATTATCTCGAAAACAAGTTTATGGGATTGAGGCGTCAAGGTGCAAAACCCGCCTTGACGCCTCAATTTATAATCATACTACGTGATACTATAGGACTATTGGAATTTTGCCTATAAATTATTTTTCTTATTATTTATATGCAAAATTCCAATAGGTGTGTTTTTCCATCAGTACCTATAGTATCACGCAGTATGAATATAAATTGTTTATGTTCTCTATTAAAAAAAAATTAATTGGTTAAAAGTTGAAAATAATACATCTTTGCACTAAGCAACTTGTTTGAGTAATAGTTAATGGCCATATTCTCGTAAAAAATAATTTTACTATTTTTTATTTGTAATACGGGCTCCAATTCTCCACTTAATACAAGAACCAAAATAAAATGTTTTTAAAGAATATAAAAAGTTCAAAAGTACTCACCTTAAATTATTTAAAATTACGCCAAAGCAAAATATATAAATTAAAAAAAATTAAACTAAAAATTAAAAAAAAAAAAAAGAAATAAAAAAAATAAAAACATACTCATATTAATAACGCCAATACCATCTGAAAAACGATAAAAAACAATAAAGTTCGTATTTAAAAAACGAAAGTTGATGATGATCCCTTGAAGACGAAATGTCGGATTTCAAACTGGATAACATCATTGGATAGAGCGGAAAAAGTGGCAATGCAAAAGTGCAATTCAATTTGAAATCCGTTTTTAAACAAGCACAGGAAAAAAATAAAACGATTTTTCAAAATTTCGGTTTTTTCCGGATATCTCCGGAAATTCTCGGAATTTTAAAACTTTCCAAACGGCATATTGTTAGGCACCTAAATGCGCAATTTTGCCTTAATTTGGCCGACACTGTATCTCTTACGGTTTTCGAGTTCCCCATACATAGACACGAATTCGAGCCACCCTGTACATACACTCTTCTTTTACTTATCAATAGAAAAACAAAACAGATAATAATGCTTTCATAGGCGCCGGCAAGGGATGCAAGCCCAGGGGAAGCCGATTTATTTATAAATGTTTTCCTTATATCTGTATTAAATGTCATGTTGGGTAGTAGAACATATAAATATATATAAGTTAAATTTACATGCAATTTGAAAATATATATTATTTACTTTTGACCCCAAAAGATAAAAGATATATTTTTACGTAGATGTCGTTAACCTGTAAATAGAGAACTGTTAAGAAATTTAAAATCTGTAAAAATATATGGTAAAAAACACTAAAAAAATAACGAAAAAGGAAAAAAGAAATTAAATATCATGGCAAGAAGATGCAGTATATGTTTGTGTTGTTGTGTATGGTATATATTATGTTTAATTCGAAAAAAGTTCTTGGTACAAAAAGAAATATTGTATTACTAATTCAAAACGAGCGAAAAAAACTAAACTAAATTTCAAAAAAATACAGAATGAATATTATTAATTTTTAATTTACTAGAAAGAGCCCCCCTAAAATCCACAGAGTTTAGAAATTTTATTGAGCATCTTATTTTACTTACCAATAGAAAACCAACGCTGGTGATTGCTTTCATAGGTACCCTTACGCCCAGGGAAAGCGGATCTATTTATAAATGTTTTCATTATATCTATATTAGATGTCACCTTGATGTTGGGTAGTGTAAACTGTAAAAATAAATCAGTCTTATTTACATGCAATTTGAAAATATAGGTATTTTATTTATTTTTGTAAGACCCTAAAATATATAAAAAAAATACTTTTTACGTAGGAGTTGCAATTCGCCTATAACTAGAGAGCTATTAAGGATTTTTACATCTGTAAAAATATATGGTAAAGAATCTTTAAAAATATAATACCTATTTCGAAACGACAGGTATGCACCGATGATAAATTTAAACGAAAAAAAAAATATAACTGTAGGAAGATGCTATTAAAGGATGTTTCTGTGTTGGTATAGGTATGGTATATATTATTTTTAATTCGAAAAATTGTTCTTAATAAAAATAAATGTTCTATTATACGAGACTTTCTTTCGTGGCTGGATGTGTAAAAGATTACTACGAATCTATAGGAGATTAAAAAATATCTTTTTACGTAGTTGTCGTTTGCCTGTAAGTAGAAAACTTTTAAAACATTTTAAATTTGTAAAAATATATGGGGAAGAGGCCCTTAAAAAATAACGCCTGTTGCGAAACGATAGGTATGCACTGCACTGATATTAAATTTAAACGAAAAAAATATATATATCACTGCAGGAAGATGCTATCTTGTAGGTATGTTTTAGATAGTTACATTCTTTATACACTCTATAATTATTTATATTGTAACAAGCAAATTTAGGAGAGGCGACGTGCGACGTTCAAAAAGGCGAGGACGTGACAACCCTGGAAAACAAATGACGCAGGAGTAGAATCGAATCCGTGTTATATAATACGGAATATAGATATAGATAGATTAGAAATAAGGCGTAGATATAGTTATTGTATGATAGCAGAGTCGACTCATGGCGTTATGTAATTATGATAACTGTACTGGCGAAGGTGTATTGGCGAAATAAACGTGTTACTAAAATTAATTGTTTACAGATCAGAAGTCGGGATAACCTACGTATTGTGTTATTTGTTGCGGAGAACGGTCAAATACGCGATTTCGGCGAGTTAAATAGCAGTGGCAACTTATTCTTTTTTAGTGAGTGGCGATATCACAAAAACTTATAACAAAAGGCGGGCGTTTGTTGCTATCCTTGACAGTGGATTGACATTTGGCGATTTTTCAGATATTCACGATAATAATAAACAAGTGTGTGCTAATTAATTCGTGATTATTGTAAAAATTGTGGCGTATTTTAACAGTGTTTATTGGCATTGGTGTTTTAAAGGCATTTTTCTAGTAATTGCCTATGGAGGAAGGCAGAAGTGACGGGTTAGATTTCGATTACGAGCTTCAATTGAGCGACGGTGACCACGGCGAAGGCGATTCGGCGATGGAAGACGAAACAGTCTCCATGGTACATAAGCTGTTGAAAGGCGGTTTGGCAACTAGTATCCAGCAGATTGTGGCGGCCGAAATGGCAAGGGCGGCGAAGCAAAAGGCGGCCGAAATGGTAAAGGCGACGAAACAAAGGGCGGCCGTTGATACTGGCGGTACCAGGGGCAACAAGAAGGGCAAAAAATCAGGTGAGAGCGTTCCTCAGGCGGTAGTAGAGCATGCTTGTAGCGATAGGGCGGACTCCGCTTGCAGTTCGGGCTGTATGGGGTCAAGGGCAAGGCAGGCGGCGACATTATTGACTCTTTCGATCCTGACAGCCGGGACTGTAACGTAGTCAGGTGGTTGAGCAAAATTGATCAGTTGAGCGACATTCATGAATGGTCGAACTATGAGAGAGCGTATTTTATGCAGGCGAAATTGCAAGGCGCAGTAAGAGGCTGGTTTAATCGGCTCGATGAATATGACCTCTCATGGGAAGACTGTAAGGCGGCACTTAGGAAGGCGTTTCCTAGAGTGCATGACTTTGCCCAAGGAGATGATAGCGAGGGTTAAATTGGACGGCGAAACCATGATTCATTATTATCATAATAAAATGGCGTTGATCGAAAGGTGTGGGCTTTCAGGCACAAAGGCGCTTTCGTATCTGATTGACGGTCTACCTCTCGATCTACAGGCGAATGCGAGGGCATTTGGTTGCTCTTCCCCTGGCGACTTGTATACTGGCTTTCTTTCCTCTTTTGACAGATATCGGCGTCCATCAGCCGATATTGTGGAATTGGAGGGGCAAGGAAGTCCAGGATCATGCGCAGGCGAAGGCGACGAAGACTTTGCGGTCTTCTGAGGCGATTCTCAAATTGAGAGAGGCGTTTGACGAATAGTACCCAAGGCGTACTATTTCCAACTGCAGGCGCGGGTGGCGTTTACGCGCAAGGCGTTTGCTGACTTTTTGGCGAGGGGAGATGTAAAACATCATGAGCCAATGGTCAGGTTGAAAGGTGCATGTGAATCTGACTGGCGAGGTGCAAATGGTGAATGCTCTGTTGGCGAAAGGCGAGAGCTATGGCAATTTAAGGTACACACTTCTTGTGGGACAGCAAAAGGCGAGTGAAAACCTGACAGGCGTAATATAAAGGTGATATTCGATAAAAGGCGTAAGGTTGCAACCACAGGCGAAACCTTTGATTTACTGGCGAGTTAAATTAATGAGGGCATTAATTGTGGCAGGATGGCCGAATATAACAAGCAAATTTTGGTGAGGCGACGTGCGACGTTCAAATAAGCGAGGACGTGACAACCCTGGAAAACGAATGGCGCAGGAGTAGAATCGAATCGGTGTTATATAATACGAAGAATATAGATAGATTAGAAATAAGGCGTAGATATAGTTATTGTATGATAGCAAAGCCGACTCATATCGTTATGTAATTATGATAACTGTACTGGCGAAGGTGTATTGGCGAAATAAACGAGTTACTAAAATTAATTGTTTACAATATACAAATTAACATAGTGACTGGGAGATGGTTGGTAGGATAACAAGTGATTGTCAATAGAATCAGGGAATTGATTAGAACTGAATATAATAAAGAATTACTGAAAATACTCGAGTGTATTTTAGTATTCTAATTCGAGGACCGTTTACAAATACACAACAGTATGGTATTATATTTTTAATTTGAAAAAAGTTCTTGACTAAATGAAATATTAAATTACACGAGATTTTTATTCATGACTGAAAGAGTAAAAAAATACTTAAGAAAATAAAAATAGCAATCATTTTGATCTAAACAAAATTATAAAGAAAATATAGGAAATACTGTTAGTTTTTATTTGACTAAAAGAGAAATATTGTAATACACGGGATTTTTTTTTCATGGCTGGGTGTGTAAAATATTGTCATAATCAAAACGAGATAAAAATAAAAATAACAATTATTTTAAAACTAAACTAAATTATAAAGAAAATACGAAGTGAATATTATTAATTTATATTTGACTGTAAAAAGCCATAATAAAATCCACAATGTTTAGAAACCTTATTTGGAGTCTTATTTTACTTGCCAATAGAAAACCAAAAGTAATGATTGCTTTCATAGGCGCTGATTGGGCAGTATAATCTGTAAAAATATTTTTTTACAAGCGGTTAAAGATTATTGCACTAATGATAATTTTAAACGAAAAAAGAAAAATGTTTGAAACATCACTGCAGGAAGGTGCTATCAAGGCATATTTTTACTTTCTTGTAGGAATGGTATAGATTACTTTTAATTTTAAAAATATTCTTAACTAAAAGAAATTTTGTATTAAATATGATTTTTATTCAGTGTAAAAATAAAAATAACAAATACTTTAGAACTATTCTAAATTATAAAGAAAATACATAGTGATAATTTACATGCAGTTTAGAAATATATTTTATTTAATTTTGTAAGACCTTAAGAGATAAAAAATATTTTTTTACATAGTTGTCGTTCGACTGTAATTAGAGAACCTTTAAAATTTTTTAAATCAGAAAGCAACCCTTAAAAAATAATGCCTGTTTCGAAATGATAGGTATGCACTGCACTGACTACAAATTAATCGAAAAAAAATTAAATATCACTGCAGAAAGATGCTATTAAAGGATATATCTGTGTTCTTGTATATTATATTTTTAATTTGGAAAAAAGTTGTTAACTAAATAAAATAATAAATTACACGAGATTTTTATTCATAGCTGGAAGTGTAAAAAAATACTTAGGGTAAAGACGGGTAAGAGCACGCATTTGACAAGAGTACGCAGAGACAACATCTATGCATTGGTGTGAGATAGAAACATAATATTATGTCGTGTAATAGTGTCCGAGTCAGTGACTTGTTTACTGTATTTGTGAAGTAATCGGTGCCGAAACAAAAAAAAGGTACGAATTCATTTTTAACAAAGTTCTTATAATAATTTCGAGATTTTTCCATAAAAATATCGGTGGGCTGTTGTTTTATTCTAAATATTGGAACTATGTTTCTTTCAAGCAGTTTATAGGTTAGAATTTTCAATAGGTTGGATGCACATGTGCGCTCTAGAACAGGTCGAGCAGCGTTGCCAACTTTTTGTTATGATATCTGCTAAGAGTACGCATTACATAAATGGCTAAGAGCGCGCGCGCTCTCTTACCCGAACTTGCGTACTCTTAGGCGCTAATTTAAATTTCATATACTTTTTAGGCATTTATTAGGTATACCTAGTAGCGAAATGGAAAAATATACCAGGAAGACTGAAAGAAAGTTGATGATTACCGAGGAAAACCTCAGGAGAGCAAGGAACAGAATTGCAAATGGAGAAAGCCAGAGACAAGTAGCAATATCTATGGGTACAAAGGAATCTACTCTTAGAAAAAGACTTAAGGCGGTAAGAATTAAATAAAGAAGGAAATTCAAGCATACTTACAACATTTTTTTACAGGGGACTGTACCGAGTAGCCTTGGACGGTTTAAGCCAGTTTTTACAGAACAAATGGAAAGAGAATTGGCAGATCATTGTCGTGACTTAGATATGCAGATTTTACGGAATAGGAACCAAGAACCTTCGATGTCTGGCTTTTCAATATGCTGATCTCAACGGACTTGGTCATCGTTTCAACAAAGATAAAAAGATGGCTGGCAAAGACTGGGTTTATGCTTTTTGTAAAAGGCAGAAACTTTCTTTGCGCTGTCCTGAAAAGTTCAGCGTAGGAAGAGCTATGGGATTTAATAAAGAACAAGTCGGCCTATTTTTTAGAAACCTGAAAAAGGTGTTTGTTGAAAAAAAAGTCCCTCCTCATCGTATATTCAATATGGATGAGTCGGGACTTTCCACCGTCCCTAATAAAATTTCTAAAGTGTTTGCAACAAAAGGGAAGAGACTAGTTGGAAAAATTGTTTCTGCAGACAGGGGCCAAACAGTTTCAGTTGTCTGCTGCATGTCCCCGACTGGGATATTTATACCACCGGGCATTATTTTCCCTCGAAAACGATTAAAGCCTGAACTATATTATGGAGCACCAGTTGGAAGATTGCCGATGATTTCTGACTCAGGCTACATGAAGTCTGATATTTTTATCAATTGCACACAAAATAATATTCTCTTGCCACATATGGAAGTCAATATGCTCTTGGAATAACGTCAATTCCCTCAGTTTGAGAACTC
>MU182692.1:520684-530728 GCA_016904865.1 Pissodes strobi
ATGCTCTTGGAATAACGTCAATTCCCTCAGTTTGAGAACTCTTTTCTATGTGTGTGGTTATCACATTTTCAAAGTTTCGTTAAATCCTCAGAGGAAGACCACATCTTACTGATCCTTGACAATCACGTCTCACATCGTTCTTTGGAGGCAGTACTGTACTGCCGAGAACACCATATTATCTTGCTTTCCTTGCCTCCTCATGCAAGCCATCGTCTGCAACCACTTGATCGAAGCTTCTTCGGACCGCTGAAGACAGCCTATTCGGTTGAAGCAGACAAGTGGATGACAACCAATCCCGGGCAAGTTATAAACCAAAGACAAATATTCGCGCTCTTTGGAGAAGCTTACGCAAGAGTGGCGACAATTTCAATAGCTCAAAATGGATTTAAAAGCACAGGAATTTTTCCATATGCAGATGATATCTTTTCTGAGGATGATTTTAGACCCTCAGAGGTTACAGACAGAGTGTTGACAATGCCACCTGATGACATGTCGGACGATAGTGATACTCCGCTACATTTAGTTCAGCAAAAGTTATTTCAAGATAAAAGCAATGGCAACAAGCAAGTAAAGGCATAAATAATCAATAGTGTCAATATTTCGGTGGCTGACCAGGATGCCTCAACAAACACAAGTATCAATGTTTTGCCTGCTGAGCCAGTAGCCTCAACAAGCACCAGTAACAATTGTTTATCTGATGATACAGAACCCTCAACAAGCACTAGTGTCAATGATTTGTTGACTAGGCAGGATGCCTCAATAAACACAAGTATCAATGTTTTGCCTGCTGAGCCAGTAGCCTCAACAAGCACCAGTAACAATTGTTTATCTGATGAGGCAGAACCCTCAACTAGCACTAGTGGCAATGATTTGTTGGCTAGGCAGGATGTCTCAATAAACACAAGTGTCAATATTTTTCCAGCTGAGCCAGAAGCCTCAACAAGCACCAGCAACAATTATTTATCTAATGAGGAAGAACCGACAACAAGCACTAGTGCCAATGTTTTGTCGCCCCGTAAAACTATTTCAAATTCTTCATTCCCGACAATTATTGTCTCACCGTCAATCATTTATCCACTGCCTAAAGCTCCTACTGAAACACAGAAACGACGAAGGCGCTCTCAGAAATCGGAACTTATGACGGAGTCCCCATTAAAAAATGCCCTATTAGTAAAAAAAAGAAACTTCGAAGGTAACAGCAAGCGTCAAAAGAAAGGTTTTTGTAAATAAAACAGCAACGAATAAAAACAAAGACAACAATATGAATAGACAGAAAAAGGAGAAAAGTTCGATCGTGCGATACCCTAATTGCCATATGGCTGAGAACGGAGACGACTGGGTCAAGTGTTCACAGTGTGACTATTGGTGGCACGTACACTGTTCGAGTTACGAAGATTATGGACCCTTTTTATGCGGTTTCTGTGCTGATTAAATATTGCGTACTCTTAGCCGCATCTCAATCGTACTCTTGTACGAATAGGCGGATAAGAGGGCGCATTTCTATTTTTTTCTTAATTTGTTTTTTCGAGAAAAACTATTTTTGATTTGTGATTTCTACTGTGCCATTTTATATTAAAAGTGTGAACCATTCTGTATGTAACATTTTTTGGAATTTGTTTTGTTCATACTTTTTTAATAAATGTTTATGTCTTAAGGGCGTACTCTTACCCGAAAGTCCCCTACTCAAAACGAGTGAAGAAACAAAAATGACAATTATGATAGAACTAAACTAAATTATAAAGAAAGTACAGAGTGAACGCTATTATTTTTTATTTGATTAAAAAAAGCCTCAATAAAACCCACAGTGTTTAAATATTTTATTGACACTCTTATTTTACTTGCCAATAGAAAACTAAAATGATGATTGCTTTCTTGGGCGCCGTTATGGGGTGCCCATGGAAAGCGGATTTATTAATAAGTGGGACAGTATAACCTGTACAAATACTTTCTTTTTTTAAAGTGGTTAAAGATTATTTCTTGATATAAAATATATTTTTACGTGTCTGTCGTTCGCCTGTAAATAGAGAACAATTAGGAATTTTAGAATCTGTAATTTGTCAAAAAATACTTATTCAAAACGAGCGAAAAAATAAAAATAATTACAGAACGATTATTATTAATTTTTATTTCACTATAAAAAGCCTCAATAGGTCCCACAATGTCTAGAAATTGTACATTCACTCATAATTGTTTCTTCTCACATATCTTGTTGGACATAAACCTAACATTCTAATGTTGATATTGACAATGTATCGTAAAATAAGACAAAAATTATATTTTTGTAACAATCTTGCGGTTAAAAATATTTTGTAATACTTCCATTTTGCACTTGTACTCTGATATATGAACATTAATATAGGTCATTTGCCTAAATTACCGTGTATTTTTTGCCGTTATGTATCATTTTAATTAATGAATAATATAATCAAATGATTGTAGGTCATTTGTCTAAATTACCGTATATTTTTTGCCGTTATGTATCATTTTAATTAATGAATATATAATCAAATGATTGTAGGTCATTTGTCTAAATTACCGTGTATTTGTTACCGTTATGTATCATTTTAATTAATGAATATATAATCAAATGATTGTAGGTCAGTTGCCTAAATTATCGTGTATTTCTTACCGTTATGTATCATTTTAATTAATGAATATATAGTCAAATGACTGTCGGTGATTTGCCTTAATTACCGTATAACAACAACTGTAGGTCGTTTGGCGCCTATCGTTTATATTCTCGTTAATTCTCGTTTCATTCATTGATCTGGCTATCTTGTTTATCGAGCTTACCTTTAAAAGAGATATTTAATTTTATCTTTAGTTAGTTAGATAATTCATTTGGCTAGTGAATAGCTGATTGAGTTAATTTTTATTGTATTTGGCTGTAAAGCTCATGGCAGTAATTTATATCACATAACTGAAATTTACTAATTTAATTTGTCGCCTTAATATCAGAAGCGACTTGAGCTCAATTCGTTTACCTATAGATATTTAACTGCTGTATATGTACATATTTGCCTTACTGGTTGTTTTATTGATTTGTCATTATTGAGGACTGTTTATTGGTCTACTGATATTGTCGCTGCCACGGGATTGATATAAGTTAAGTTTGGTTAAAAATCATTTCATTTATACCTTCATATGTTTACTGGCTATACCTATACAATAAGATTTGGGCAATACTAAGGTGATAAGGCATAGTTTAACAACTATGATTTATTATTTTTTTAATATCGGCGAGATACCTTACAAGAGAATCTTCTTATTACTTTAAGAGCGTAACCATAACCTCAAATTGATTTGAGATAGGATTAATTGTCCTGAAAGAGTTTGTGTAAGTTTATATTTTTAAATAAATAACTTATTTGTAATCTTGATGTTTATTTTGGTATTGCAGTCTGTGTATCCAAAATTTTTCAACGTTTTTTTACAGTATATTTTTCTATTTTTTTTACCTTATTTTCAAGGATCAATAATCATTGATAAATTTCTTGTAAAAAAAGTTAGGGGCGCCCTACCCCACCTGCTAAGACAGACCCACGCCTTTTAAAAATAAATTTAATCCGCTGAGTAAACCTGGTATATGGACTGCCTAATGAGCAATTAGCAAATAAGGTTACATATTTGGCACCTAACGCTTAAGGCAGGTGTCCCTATAATTTGAAATTTAACCAATATTTGAACAAATCACCATGACAATGAGCTTAATCTAATTTAAGTTAAATAGCAAAATTGATGATTAAAATGTTTAAGAGTAAAATGTTAGACGTATTCTGTCATTTTTTGACCGTTACACCCCAATTCTATACACCTAGTCTAGATATATGTTTATGTCAATAACGTTGATTTTTTGTTATCTCATATACTGATGCATACATATTTTTGACTTTCACCTAAAAATTCCTGCAAAAAACTCATTATTCTTAACTAAAACGGAGTTTTATCCACAATACCGAAACAGAATTATTGCACTCGACGCGCGTTTCGCTAACCAGGTTAGCATCATCAGGAGATTATTAAAACTGATTTTTAATCATCTCCTGATGATGCTAACATGGTTAGCGAAACGTGCGTCGAGTGCAATAATTATGTTTCGGTATTGTGGATAAAACTCCGTTTTAGTGCATGGTGCCGAAGGTTCCAAACCCCAACATAATTATTTTTAACAAGAAAAGGTAAGTGAGAATTCCTGTTTTCAAGAAGCAGCAAGGTACAATAGTCATGCAGTCTGCGAAAAACAGCATAATGTGGATGTTGTTTTAGATTAGGATAATAGAAGTATTAGTGTAATATTGTAGTCAAAGCCAGCATAATTAGGTAATTAGTTATGAGTCTCTTCCGCAGGTGACCAGGTAAAAATGCTAGAGGTATTCTTAATTAAATCCATTTTCTGTCCATTCACAACGTTAATAATGCAAATAAAGATGTTTCCAGATATAGCGTAATAATTATTATTTACATATACCAAATAATAATACGTGTGGGTGCTAGTTTCACTAAGATCTATAGCGACAACAAAATATTTCACGATTTCTCAAATAGGGTCAAAAAGGAGACGAGAATTAAAATATACGCTACCATTTCTGTTAGGGCTGGTCTGTGAAACGAAATGGCAAAACTTTTAGAGAAAGGACAATAATTTAGTTAGCGAAGAACAGGGCCACGAGACGGGATGCGACAACTTCACTGATACTCTTAAATAGGTTTTTAGTCAACGCTCTTTGATATAGTACGAAGTTTTCTTAGAGAAAAAAGATTTCCGGACGATACTTTTCCTAAATAGATTTTCGCCAGACATTCGAAATGTTGCTGAGATTCCTTATGGAAGCTGAAGCAAGTGTTTCAACTTACATTATTAAATTATGTAACTTATGGAATTTGTGTTTTTATTTTTTAACTTGTTTTTAATTTTTAGCAGTCACACAACTAAAATAATTTTAATAAAAACTAATTTGCATACGTTGATAGATCATGGATACATAATATATTCATGCAATCTAACCTAGAACAACACATGAAAGAAATAGCAGACGTCAGTATTCAAATGTGCTTATATATCTTCATTTCCCCATACTACGTATTCCCATATTTTTTTGACTGACCAATAATTGTGCTGCATTTAAGTTTTTTATGTCTATGAATACTGAATTAAGAACTCTTTGGGCGTTTTAACGCATTTTCTCGAGACAATACAACTCATAGCGTCTCTCCTGTTGAGAATAGAAGAAGGTAAAATGGCGGTTAGAATTTGAAGTAGGCAGATCTATTCTTGTCCTCGAGATTCGAATCAACTGTTCGAAGTCTTATCTCCCTGGTGAAGTAATGTTGAGAGAAGAAGAAAAAGTTACAAGGTATTTAGTGTGAACAAAAAAGCAGTTAGTTGAGATAAAATTGATAAAATTCAGTAAAACAGAGTTCATTTTAAATTAAATAATCAAGAAGTTTTGTTAGACACTTTAGTGATAATTAACTTGATGCACATTATTTAGTTTTATGTATGAAAGGATGAATGTTTGAAAGTAATTAGAGAGATCATTGTATATAATAATCATATTGATTGCAAATTAAATATTACATTATTACAGTACGTGATACCCAAAATACATGTTTCAATTCACGCCCTATTTTGATACAGTCCACTACTTAAAGTGGTTAATTATAAAGTTAATTACCACCCCCCACCTTTGTGGTCATAAAAGATTTAAGAATTAATTGTTTATACCGACCAATACTCCATAAAAGACGATTAATATTTAGAGTCATTATCGACATCGAGAAAGAAGGCATATCCCATGGTCCAGAAAGGTCGCCTGCTTCTGGCCGCACTTCTGGCAATAATACAGTTCTGCTTATACAAGATGTTGAAGTACATCATTCCCATCTAAGAAGTAGATTCTAATCTCACTACCCGTACATTATCTATAATATCTTTTACCTTTTCACATTCATTTTATTGCTGCTATTTATTAAATTAAGTATGCTTTTATGCATCTGCATTTTAATCTAGTTTGAAATCGATTGGTCACTCACTTTTATAAAGGATATCGTAATTAAATGGGATTGGCTTTAAGTGTCTTCCTATATTAACATTTTCAAATCTAATGCCAGAAGAATCCAAAGGACATGCCGCTGAATATTTTTAAAATAATTAAATTGGCTATCATCTATTATATTTTTAGAGGTATTAACCGAGAAGCGCAATTTAGATACCCAAATATAAACTTTCAGCCTTCACATAATCTTTTAGTCATACCACATTTTATCCATTATAATGTTTTCTATTATAAGATAAGACCGTACATGTTTGATCAAGGAGTTAGTTTGGATTGCATTCTTTCATTAACGACAAAAGTTCGTGTTTAACATGTTACTGAAAAAACTAGGCAAGTAATAATTTTTTGCTGTTACAGTTTAGTTAAACTTTAACCTGCTTTTGTAAATTGTAATTTAATTTACCAAAAACAAATTTAATAGAATATTCAGAGTACAGAGGTTCGGAACTGGCTAATAATATTTATCCCAAGTAATGGAGTGAAAAGGTCGATAATTTCAACATAAATGGGCTTATTTTAATCTCCCTCTGACAAAATCTAAACGGAAAATAGAACTATCATGTAATTCTCTTGGTGCTATCTGTACATTGGTTCACTACTTTGATGTTTCTCCGTGTTTCCTGGATGGGATGCCGGAGATATCTGAGGTCCTGGAATCTATCGGTGACGACACCGGGAGATGTCTTGATTATGTAGCCAAGTGTGGTGCCAGGGGCATCAAAACACCTATCCAACGCACTTGGTGATCTCTTACACCCTATAGAAAAAGACCATTGATTCTGTTAGTTGGATTGCGAAAAGAAGGCGGAAGTTACATAATAATAGGTACACGATATTATAGATACTGCTATATATGTTTTACACCTCTTAAAAATACTGAAACTGATGATATAATAGGTGTTTTTCTTTCACCTACACCAACTGCACTTGGTGTACGTCAGTGGTGCTCCACCAAATAATCGTGCAGCAGCGAAAGAAAAAGCCATCTCACCGTTGTGATCACAAAGTATTATTGCCTTTTTCATGATTTTCTTACAAAATTGTCTTGGGCCTTGGGCAGCAACAGCTTAGAAAAAATTGTAGGTTAAGTTTTGATTTGTTTACAATTTTTTCGCCAGTTCGCCATTGTCCCACCATCCTGCACCAACTTACACCAACAAAATAGTAGGTGGAGAAAGTGCTGCACTAAATGACACTCAGTGCAAGTGCACCGGAGAAAGAAATAGGGTTGAGCCTTCAGTTCAGCAGGCTTTTATCTCACCTAAACCATCTCATAGGCTGGCCACATGGCGCTTTAAAGTTCTAATCCGCTCCTAGGCTGTTCACATGGGCGCCTGAGATTCTAATACTTTTCTCCTGACCCAAACCTAGGCTTGGCTCGATCACATGGTCGCGAAGTCTGGGGGTTTCATAACCGCAGTAGTAAAAGTCGAATCTATGATAAAATTGTCAAAGTTCTAAGAAAGATAAATTTCTAAGTAGAGTCTGTCTTCTGTCAAGTATAGTTAAAAGTGTAGTGGCATATTCGTGTGATCTTACAAGCAAGCCAACCTTAAATAAAACACAACACAAACTCTTGGGAAAAACTATATTTATAAAACAGTGACGAAAGACCTGTAAACAATTCCAAAATATACCGCAAATCGAGAAAACATGCGCACCTTAGTAATCGGGTATAATATAATCTTATTACGTTTTTGATCAATAAACATTGTTAATATTTTATCATTAAGTCTTTGACCAATAGACGTTGTTATTGATTTTAACTGAAGTGCTTTCTTTATCACCTGACGTAGATCGATCCGAGTCTGAGCTATATCCCTGCACGCTAAAGAAAGCGTGGCGTCACGGTTTAAAAAAAGCTATTTGTGACATTATTTTGTTGTATAATCCCTTCCCTAATGCGGAAAATAGGAACAAAATTATTGCATCAGTTTGCATATCAGTTTTCGAAAGAAATGTGAGAAATTTCGAGAAAATGATCCCTGTAATCATTTTGCCCCATTGTCTTAGGGGATCATTTTGACATTTTGCTTAAGGAATCCTTTTGCCACATTGTAAGCGGCATAATAAAGTTAACCTAACTTTGTTTAAACGCACTAAAATTAGCTAAACTATCGACCAGTTTCTTTATCGAACTATTTCTTCGTGATAAACGTGAATAAAATAAAATGCTTACCTTATAAAATTCACAATTTACACTGACGAAACACTTACCGCTGTTGACTGTCGCTCATTGTACTGAACTGCCGCCTTGAAAGTCACATGCTGCCAAGTCTATGGCTACTCCTGTGTACACAATGGCGCCATACTGGCGTGCGATCGTTTAACTCCGGGGGCTCTTGTTGCACCGGCAAAAATTCATGCACGCACAAATTACATAGTTCCACTTTCCGCCACGAAGGAGTGTTTCGCTAATTCACATCTTGCATATTTAAATTCATTGACCTATTGAAATGAATTTTTCTACTGCTGTGTTTGTATAAAAATAATCATAATATTTGTTTTAACTAACTAAATAATTATGAAATAATGTAGTTAAAAAATATATATATTTCAAACGAACCTGATGTGCAATGACATCTATTATTTGTGTATAAAACTGCAAACACAGGAGCATGATTGAAATTTGATAGTGCAACGGGTACGGTAATTATGTCTAGCTTCCTACTCTCTGTACCTCTGTAACGTTGAGTATCGATAGTGTTGAAAGGTAACTTGAAACTAGGTGTAGGATAAAAAGTTATTAATTATTCTAGTAGGAATCAGAATAAGTGAACTTGGAACAAAAATCATGTTACGGAATTTTTAAAAATGCCGTAACACAGCAATGATGGAATCTGACTTTAGCTGACTAGCTTCGTAATCTGTTATAGCAACATATTATCTTACAATGTTTCCTTAGTTGCTGCTCCGACAAATGTCCTTTTTTTCGTAAATGGTACACTAAAACACCACAAATGATCAGATTCTAATCCGGAATAGGAATACATTTAACATCCGAAGAATATTTGGACTGGCTTTTTTGGTAACCATCTATAGATTGTTTTTAACCTGGTAATTTTACTGGGATAATGAATATACAATTGTTCCTGTTACAAGACATTTGCTTCCTGATGTTAGGCTGTCCCGTATTGAAATGACGATAAGACATTCTTCCTCCCAAGAATATATAGAAAAAATAAATCAAGGTTTAAGACAAATTGGAACTATAGCAATAAACGCGAAATGTGCAAACTTTAATAGCTTCAACAGTTTGAGTAACTGAATGAATGCAGAGATATATAAAGAAATGCACATACAAAAGTTTTCTTATTAGTAAAGTATCGCATATCTTAAACGGAAATTGTAAAACGTTTCAATTTCCTTTTATAGTCTCTACGTGGTGAAACTGTGGAACAATATTTTCCGTGACGTTTGTCTAAATAAGCTTTAAAAGAACGTGTATTTTCTAATCAGGGATAGGATAATACTATCTCAGAATTACATTAATTTAAGCAATTTAATAATAAGAAACATTTATCAAAGTTTTTCTTAAGAACCATCCTAAACTTCAAGGTGTCATTCCATGTGTTATATTGAAAGAAAATAATTCTTCGTTTCTGGTTGGATACTTATGGTGTTGTTCTTTCTGAGTGACGACTTTATATTTTGACATTCTTTGCCCAGTTAAAACTTTGCTACATTGGCCCAGATAACCCAGACCAGATGAGTGTCAAATATCGTGTTGGGTCTCAATGACCTTGCCGCGTCGAACTTACGTTACCTGCCCCATCGGTTAGCAATGGTTTGAAGACGTGGGTAAAGATTGTCCGCACCAATGAAGTTCTATTATTTAATGTGGAGACAAAATATAAAGAAATATATATTAATCTAGATTAAAATTCGTTGATTGTTGTGAAAAAAAAATAAAAAAACGTTCTTTTCATAAAAATAAACACTTTATTTGTAACATGTTTCATAAGTATGTAACCAAAACGTTTATTAT
>MU182692.1:530738-565065 GCA_016904865.1 Pissodes strobi
ACAGAACTGGCAAGTAAACTGAAAATCACATACTATAAATAATACTGTAAATGTTACATCCTAAAAATTTAAATGAAACAAGTATATATAGATAGGGTTGTAACAGCAATTGCAATTGATAGAAAACTTTTTCAGTTCAGGCATTAGTCCCATAAAAATGAAGCAATTTTTCTGACATGATAGGCACTCAAAAGTTAGAACGAAGTTCGCTCGGTGTCCCTAGTTTACATCATCATTCGCATAATACGATCCTTTACAATCCTACGGCACTATGCTATATTAGCCTCTTCTTATAGGTGGGTTAACGTCACTTTAGAGTACTGTTAACTCTTCCCGCATGGCCCTCGGCTCGCTTCGCACGCCCCGGGGTGCAAGCAAACAAACTAACCCAAATTAACAAAAAGAAACAAACATAAACTTAAAAAAATAAAGAAAACATGTCTTTCCCCCGACGGGAATTGAACGCGGGCTGTTCACATTCCAAACGCAAAATCTCACCACTACACTAACTAGACCTCGTGGAACAAACTGACTGGACCGTAGATAAACTGAAAGTTACGTTATTCACCAATCAGAAGGGGCTAATATATCATATTGTCATGTGACTGTAAAAGATCTTAAAACGATCATCATTCTTCGCGAAGCATAGCTGGGTGATTTTCCCACTTAATTCTTTTTTCTAGGGCTGTTGGCAGTAATACTCAATAATATTTGGGTTGTAGATTGTAGCTATCGGTGGCACTGAATTGAGCAAAATCGCTAGGGCGCTAGCAGGTGCATTATTTATCTTACACGCTTCAATGCTCATACTATCTAAAAACGAGATATGATTCCTAAAATATTGGGTCTACAAACAAAATTTTACTTCTTTAGATAAAAGTTCAAATGTTTATCTTCTTGTTTGTAAAGTAGAATTTTTTTACAAACTATAATGTGACCAATTTTTTAGGCATAAACCTGTCAATATTTAATTAAAAAGAAAAAAATCGTCAAGACGTCGTTAATACATTTTTGTAAGATTAAAAAAAATCTCAAAACTTCAAAAAATCTGACAACTTGCTACAGATTTTTTGACGTCGAAGTTTTACTTTTATATCATAAGGCCAAGGCCGGGTATTGTAATACTTTGCCGCCGGATCCAAAATAAATTTGAAGGAAACAGTAAGTTTGAAATATCTATATATTCAAAACAAAGGTAACCAAGCTAACATAAAGTCAAAAGTCAAAATAATGTTTTATAAAAACATAAACAAAACGGAATAAAGCAAAACTAAAATCATGATCAAATCAAAACTATTTTATAACACATTAATTGACAAAATTAAACCTACTTTGTTTATGCACATTATGTTGTTTTCATAGAATTGTAAAAAATGTTTATTACACGCTCAGAAATCCATTTTGCCGGGCTTTCATTGCTTGAATGAATTTCTCACGCGCGCACGGAAAATCTTTATTTTCAGACTCGTAATGAAATATGCTATTGCGTGAAACTATTAAACCTACTATACTATGTAAAAAATTATAAATGTTAATAATAAAACCAACATACCTTACAGGATCTTGAGGTAATTTGAATAATGATTTTTCTCCCCACTTCTAGTTGAACAATGTAAATAAAGGTACTTATAATCAGGCATTTTCAAAACCACAAAATTACAAATTGTTAAAAAATAATATGTTTGAACGTTTAAATAATAATATAAGCTCTCCGACTATAGATACCGCCGCCCGAGCATCACGAATCGAAAATGTCAACTGCAGTCTCAGACTATATCCTCGGATGGCTGGCCATCCGTAGGGGGCGGAGATTAATATCTGGTGTGACTTTATCTGGGACATTGGTTCGTTTTGCATTGACGCTTGCTTAACTCTAAAATCTCGTTAATTCTAAAACAATTGAGGAAATGATCTTTATATCTTAAAATAAAACGTTGAGACAAGCTAATACAAATATCATCGTTAACCAAAGAAAATTCTACTACGATAGAATTTTCTTTACGTTAACGAAAGAATGGCTTCGCTCCAGAATTTGTCTGATTATATTTCTTTCTTGGTAGGGATACCTAGTCTATTATACTCCAGTATCAAGCATTTTATCATCCAGCGAATGACGATGGTAAGTGCTGTCATTGCAAAAACAATGTTGCTTAAAGTATAACGAATGTTCCATCCTTCATGCATGATACAGGCAAATGAAGCAAAAATCGGCATGACCAATACATCGACACACAAAATAAATAAAAATACTTAAAAACAAAATTAAAAACGAATGCGTTAGAGGATACTGTCGCTGGATTAAGTGGAAACTCTGGAAAAGGGCGTGATAATCCTGAATGTGCTGCTGAAAAGTTGGATCTAACGGAGAAAGTGGAATCAATGGATAGGAAGCTAACTATGATGAACAATAATCAGGAATTATTGCATAAGGGCACGGATGTGAGATTGGCTGGATCTTCTAATATCAGAAGGCATTATATCCTAAGATTTCGGTTTCGGATGGTGACAACCTCGTGTATTTCGGCAAGCTTACTGGTCTGTAAAAAAGGTTAAATTTGAATATAGAACATGTTTTATGACATTTATCTAGGATTATATATATTATAAAATAACTTCATATATTGGGCCGGAGGGATCTAAACTAATAAAAACTATCCCTATATGTGCCAACAAACACCGACAGTAACAGGCGCCTACCCAAAACTAAAACCCTACAAGTTCTTATTTTTCGGTTTCTTCTAACCAAACACAGAAAGGTTGAGGAGTGGGATATTTTATGTCGCTTGCTTCTACGTTCCTAATTTTCATAACAAAGTAGTCAATCTGGTAGGATCATCTAATATGTAAAATGAATGCAGAATATTCAAGCTGATTCGAAGCAAATAAATATCATTTTTGCCTATTCGTTAAAAGAGCGACTAGAGTGTGTAAAATACGAGTTGACATGCTTGTGAACTGCGTATATAACCGAGACGTGACGCATGCTGGCAGATCATCCGCCAGTCCCTACGGGATTCCCGGCTATTTTTACAGAGCCGAACTTGCTCTCTTCTTTAATATCTGAGGAATTCTGGCTAAAGTACTTCAAAGACAAATTGTCACAGTTAAATACAAAGCAGTAAAACACAAGCAAATAATTGTCATCACCACGTTATGGAAAAATTATCGACAAACTAGTATTTATTGGCAACAGAAGCTGAAGTTTTAGAGTGAAATGGTTAGAAGCGTGCAATACCTTAGCGGATATATGATTATAACACGGATGTTAAAGTAATTTAAATACTAAAGTCCTAAAACAGTTTTATTATTATTAAAGAGGCAGTTTGTGCACAAAGTAAAACGTTGTAATGAATCGGAGTGAATGAATAACCAACCGATTCTGATTAAATTATTTTAACAAATTATTTCATAATTATTTTAAATTGAATAAAAAAAAACTACGGTTTATATCAGCTCGCCAAGATAAAACATTCAAATAAAATAATAATTTTGTTTTAAAAATAAAATTTTATTGAAATTCAAGTTTTAAGAAATAATGTCCGAACCGCGCCTAAACTTAAATTATTTTTCTTGAAAAAAAATCAGGAAAATGTACAGTAATAGCACCTATCCTATGCCTGATTAAAATAAAATAACTTACTATTGGAATATAATCCAAATTAATGACACTGCAGTTAACTTCACCAGAAACGGAATAAGAATGGAAATACAGCCGACTTTTCTACACAAACAGGTCCCCCAACACTTTGCTCTAAAAAGAAAATGTTGGCCCGGGGGCGTTTCTATTAAGAATATTCACCGAGCAAAGACCCTGGATTGGAATGGAAAAGTCATGTAAGCCAATTTTAATTACCCTAATTAGGAACACTCGGCGATATTGAAATTTACAAAATATGCTAAACCCTAATTGACATATTAAAATTCTCGGCAACTTAGGAATTTTAAATGTTCTTAGTAAAAACATTTTAATAGCTGCAGATGCTAATTCCAGATTTTTCTAGGAGAATACAAGCCGCAAAAGTTGGTATAAAAGCTAAAAAATACTCTGGGAACTAGTTAGTTAGAAAATAATCTTCACGCGACTTAGAACGTTACTCTGCCCAAAAACATATAGGAACTCGGGAAATCTAGTAGAAATTTATCTTTCAAGAATGTTACTCTGTCCAAACGGTCAATATACTATTGACCAACTCGTGAAAAGTGTCTCTGAGTACCAGAGACCCGTGGAAAGTAAATAAGTTGTTAAGAAAAGTAATTTCTTCGGGCTCGGAAAAGTTCCTCGCTGTTGGAAATTCGTCACTCGTCGTGAAAAAAAGTGGTCTAAACTCTATTGAGGCTTGGATTGCAGGTTTCCGTAATTTTAAGACATAGAAAGTAAGTTTAGCTGTAGTTCATAATGATTTGGGTACCTGTATTATTTATAGAACCATAACTGCCGTATAATCTTGATATCTTTATGAACCTCTCATTAAAGCTCAGTGCTATTGCCAGTCTGTATTTCATTTATTAGAGAGTGTAATTTTCTCACCATGTTATCAAATTGAATTTAAGTTCGGGTTAGTGCTTGTTGATTGAGCCCCCGTAGCAATCGAAGCGAGCGGAGGGCCATGCAAAGCCATAATAATCCCTATTATTCGAGAATGTGTGATGTGTTGTACTGGACAATGACTTTACGCGTCCCTTGTTATTATGGCTTTGCAAGTGCTAACCAAGGCTAACCCAAACTAACCCAAAATTATGAAAAAAAAGGTAAATTAATAAAAAAAACAATAAACAAAATATCTGTCGCGACCGACGTGAATCAAACCCGCAGCGCAGGAATGACAGGCAGCATAGGAGGTGCTAAAATCAATGAGCTTTTGTAGCCCTACAAAACCTAACCGATTTCAGCACCCGTCGTTCAGTGCCGTCGTACAGTAGCATGTGTAAATATGCGCTCGGTGTATAGTTTGATGCAAAGTAAATCACAGAGGAATAATTGTCAATAATACTAATTAGTTTCTTCTTATTATGTCATATTTTATTTGTCTGGTGAATTTTTAAACAACTAGGTCATAATAGAAATTTCCTGAACATATTTGAGTCAACCACTGATTTAATATGAAAATGCTCCTTTTAAATTGTGTGCTCCCTTAAATTCGAAATCTCAATTAGTATTTTGAAACGGAAAGTGGTTTGGGTTACGCTCATTTCATTATAACTAAGGTTACTTATGAGTACTTACTTACTCACTTACTCAATTTTTTTATTTCAAAACATGATACGATAAGTCTATTAAAGTACATAAACACGAAATGAAATCACGTCAAAGAGAAATATGTACAATTTGTGTCTACTGAAACGTGGAATGAAATTACTGACTACTAAGTGGAGAAATAGGGGTTGTAGCTCATGGTGTCTAGGCAAATTATTTGCATCAAAATAGGGTGTCAACACACTGTGCACTGGTACTACGAACCTGGTTTTTAGGAAATGAACAGGTGTTGAAAAAATGCCGAAAATACAGTCAGTAAGTACGGGTGTAATCTGCGTTCATTACGTTATTTGTTGTCAAAGACGTTCTATTCATTTGATGACTGTCTCAATAACAGTTTCAATGACTTGATATAATAAGTTTGACATTAATTTTGCTGGACTGATAATGTTTGTAGTATGTTCGTATTCTGTTTATTATGGGGTTTTAACTGTAATTTGTAAGTTTATTGAATTTTAAGATGTATTTATGGGAGAAGTTTCTAACTGTGATTATCTTGTAAACGTACATGCTTTTATATTTTTATTGACATGTAAAAGCACTCCGTGTAATATTATGAATAAAATTCTGATTCTGATTCGGATTTTGTTTTTACATTTTCCCTGAAAAGTCAATTTTTCCGACATTTTCGAAACAGAGAAGCATTAAGGCAGTTTTTCTCCTAGATATTCCCTGTTGAACTGTAGTCTCAGTTTTTTTTATCCTCGCAACTTTTTCGGGGCTAGAATGACCAAAGTGACCCCTTATAGTATTTGGTAATCTATAAAATGCTACTGGCGATGGCGTCGCCGACTACTGACACCAGATGTCGTGTAATGAATCTTGCACTTCTAGTAGACCTAGTAACTCTGAAGCGTCACTGACGAGTATGTGTCAGAAAAAATCGCAAAACAGATTTTAAGGGAAGAAGATGCTTCTTTGAGCAGAACCGGCAGTACTAAGTCAATTCAATCCTGCATGTAAGGACTCCATTAGTACAATTAACACTCCCTAGTAACCATTGCAAGAAAAGTGTTAGTTAACTTATTATAGATTATAATTTTTGTATAGTTATATAACGTGCTTGTTTCATCGTTAATGATGTGATGGGCACAAGGAAAAAGTAATTTTAAGATCTTGTAAACTTCAAAAAATTGTGAGAGCTGTGCAATATACTGTTACAGTGTGTTTTGAAAATATAATGTACCTAATACATACAAATAATTTCCTTTATATGTCTAAGTAATAACAATATTAAAAACTATAGCCTGCAAGTTCTCATACAAGTTGCCAGTACATCCCTGCAAGTAAGCTCTGGAAATATGGTGCTACACATATTTCGCGTATATAGAGAACTTGACTTCTGAATACTAATGTAAAATTTGTAATGGCCTTATATGTATGTGAAAACGTCACCAGAACTAGGGCATTACATTGCATGATGACTACTCATCAATGATTTATAAATTCAAATGCCTTGAATCTGTGAGACGCCTTAAGTGATTCCTTATTCAATTACATATACGTTTGCAATATTTGCAACAACTGGGAATGGTATTATTTTGGGTGTAATATAATAATTATAAAACCTCTATTCTAGCAAAATTATGCCATGGTAGTAAGTAATTTTATTATAAATTATCGAGGAACTAATTTGTAATTTTTCAATATTTTTTAGTAAATAATGTTGTAGAAACCATATTGGAAGGCAAAATAATCGATTTGAAACACTTTCATTCGAAGAAAAAGTGCATTTAACTTCTCTGAACTTCGATATATTACAATATGATATCATAACTTTGCATAAATTACTCGCACCTATTATTTGTTAATAATAATGAACATTATTATTGTGAAATACGTTAAAATAAGCTTATAGCTACAGAAACTTAAACAGCAAAACTAGTTCCATCGAATTAGCAATATATAAGTTCAAATATTTATTTTTGCAAAAGATTTTGTCAACATTGAAAACGCAGATATGGATTACAACTGGTACAATCAAAAATTATTCTCTTCTTCTTCTTCTAATGATAATTTTATTTGTTGCTGCTCTGAATAGTCCTGTGGTGGATGTTTCGAACCAGGTTTTTAAGTTCTTTAGCCAGGATATTCGTCTTCTTCCAATGCTTCTCGTGCCCTGCATTTTTCCCTGTAAGATGAATTTTAGTAATTTGTATTTGGTTTCGTTTCTCATGATGTGCCCCAGATATTCCAATTTTCTACGTTTTACTGTGTAAATTATTTATTTTTCTATATTTAGTTTTTGGAGTATTCGGGTGTTTGATATTTTGTCCACCCATGATATTTTGAGGATTCTTCTATATGTCCACAACTCGAATACCTCCAGTTTCTTTGCTGTTGCCTCCGTTAAGGTCCAAGACTCTACTCCGTATAACAAGATTAAGAATACCTAGCATCGGAGCAGTCTGAGTTTTAGTTTTAAATTCAAATTATGTGGTTTGACTAATTTAGACATTTGATTGAAAGCTGTTCTTTCTTTTTTAATTATCGTTTTTATTTCTTGGGTTCGATTGTTCATTTAGTACTGTGCCAAGATATGTGTCTATTGACACTGGTTCTACCGCTTTCTCATTGATGGTAAACTGTACTTCTCCAATTCTTTCTTTACGAATTACCATGACTTTTGTTTTACTGGTGTTGACTTCTACACAATATTTCTTACTTACTTCAACTACCCTGTCCAATAAAAGCTACAGTCCCTGTGCAGTGTCTCTAAATATGACGGTGTCATCGGCATATCTAAAATTGTTTATTCGTTCGTCATTTAATAGTACTCCTACTTCCGTGTTTTCTAGAGCTTCTTGGAAAATTCCTCTGAGTACATGTTGAATATGAGAGGTGACAATATACATTCCTGGCGTACTCCTCTTAAGATTTGCACTTCCTCTGTTTTGGCATGGTTAATTCTAACGGAAGCTGATTGACTCCAGTATAAGTTCTTAATTATGCGTAGGTCTTTGCCGTCAAGTCCACTATCTTGCAGAACTTCCATCATTTTGTTGTGTTGAAATTTATCAAATGCCTTTTGATAATCAATGAAATAAGCATACACCTCACAATTCATATCCCTGCAACGCTGGAAAAGCACCTGTACACTGAAAAGGGCATCTCTTGTTCCAAGTCCCTTCATAAAACCAAACTGTGTTGGCGATATCTGTTCTTCACAGAGTCTGTACAGTCTCCGATGTATGATTTTTAAAAATAATTTTAATAAGTGACCCCCCGCTTCTTTGGGAGAACCATAAACTCCGATCTCAACCATTCTTTGGGTATTTTTCCACTGTTGTATATTTCATTGAATATGATACTTAGTTCTTTTTTCAAATCCTCATCAAAAAGTTTGATAATCTCTGACTGCACCTCATCTGGATCAGCCGCTTTTCCATCCTTGAGGGTCAGTTTTACTGCCTCAACTTCGTCTAAAAGGATGTCCGGTCCTGTTATGTCATTTGATATTTCTTGTTCTGTTCTTGTGTCTGAGAACAATTCTTTCACGTAATCCATGTTGATTTTATTTGTTCGATGTCTAAAATTATTTCGCCATGTTCATCTTCCATTTATCCTATTGATTTCTTCTTGAATGTTCCTGTTATTTCCTTGATCTTCTTATATACACCAAATATGTCGTGTTTTGATTGTGCTATTTCAATCTCTTTGCACTTGTCTTTGAGGTTTTGTTCTTTGGCTTCTCTGATTTTTCTCCTAATCTGGTTGTTGATGGATTTATATCTGTTCATGTCATTATTTATTTCGGTCTTCCTTCTTTCTTCTATTAATTTCAGTATCTCTTCATTCATCCAGGGTTTCCTCTTGTCGATATTTGCTTTAGTATCTCTTTCTTTATTGTTTTTGCGACTTTGACTATTTTCTCTATTTTTTCTTCGACTTCTGAGGTATTTTTAATACCCAGTAAGGCGTTACTTATTAGGTTCATGGCCTGAGTTCTTACCTCTGGCTCATTGATCTTTCTTCTATCATAAGTGGTTGTGCCTTGTTTTACTTTCAGTTTCTTCCATTGTAGCCTAAATTCTGCTACCAATAAATTGTGATCAGAGATGTCCGCTCCCGTATAAGTTTTGGCCATTTTACAGCTGTTTCCATATCTTTGATTAACCATTATGTGGCCAATTTGGTTTCGTATGATTGTACCATCTTTTCCATATTTTGGGGCTTTCTAGGTATATAATCTGCGCGGAGACATCTCGAAAAATGTGTTCATTATAACCAAATCGTTTTCTCCTGCAAAAGTACAGAGTTTTTCTCCTCACGCATTTCTTACTCCAAGCCCATGGGGTCCAGTATGGTTTCCTGATCTTCCTCTTCCCACTTTTGCATTAAAATCACCAATCATTATAAGTAGTTCTTTTTTAGGGATTTTTCTGATGAGGATGGTTAATTCTGTGTAAAAATTATTTATATCTTCTTTTTCATGTTCACTTGTGGGTGCATACACCTGTATGATGTTGACATTTGTTGGAATTGCTTTTATTTGGACTAGCATTATTCTTTCATTGACGGGCACAAAGTTTAGGATATTTTGTGCAATTGACTTGTGCAGTATGACTCCTACTCCATATTCGTATTTGGCGGAATATCCTGAGTAGTATATTCTATGATCTTCAATATCACAGTAATTTGCATCTGGCCATCTCATTTCACTTATTACCAAAATTGTGATTTTCAGTCGTTCCATTTCTTTGATGGCGTTTTGTATTTTACCTATTTGGGCCATAGTTCTCACATGGGGTACCTGGATACCCAGTCTTGTACGTTGTTGACCGAGTTTTTGTGTCTTCACATCCTTGTTCATACTTGCTCCCTCCGGAGATCCGATCGAGGTGCTTACTCCGGAATCATTATTTAGTTTGAACATTGCCATGTGAATGAATACTGGGGTTGCTTTGTAAGCCTTTAATGCAGTGGTTACCCATGATGACCTCTGCATCCCAATGCCCTTGACGAATTGTTTTAGTTCATCCGCCTTGGGGGTGAGGTTGTCAGTTGGGTCGGTGTTCATTCTTTGTTACCGTCACTCTTTACACCCCAATCAAAAATTATAGGACCGGAAAATTCCACGAAACGCAGCTTAAAAGAAACATTTTAAAACAAGCTCAATTCGATAGTAAATAAACAATTAGAGCAAAACGGTTTTAAAAATATGAAAGGTTTAAAAAATATGAAATTCTATGATTTTTTCGACATCTTTATTTTCAGCTAATATTTTACAAAATGAACTATACTATATAGTGTTTTAATTCTGTTTACGAAACTTGGAAATAAAATACCAAGCAATTAAATCTAATAATCAGCCACAAGCAAGGAAATAAATAAGATAAGTTAAGATTAAATGGTCTGCATGTTCCTCATTAGCTCATATTTTCTGCCATTCCAGTGCATTTATAATTCCTTTGTTCTGTTTCTATTCTATATTTCTATAAGGTTTTTCTCTACGGTTTCAAATTTATAAAATAATTTTAATTATACCCTCTATAAGTTGGGATTTGGAACCTTCGGTAAAATGCACTACAACAGAGTTTATCCACAATCACGGAACATCATTTTTGCTCTTGACGCGCGTTTCATTCACCTTGTTAGTATGATCAGTAGATGATTAAAAGAGATTAAATAATCTCCTAATGAGGCTAACATGATTAGCCAAACCACCGAACATTAACTCACTCCCAGGTCATTTGTTTTTCCTTAATTACAACCTACAACTATTTCAGAACCGTGTCAATCAATATCTTCGCACACGCACCGCTCGTCGAGTGCCATATAGGATCTCCCTTTAGTGTGTGTGCTACTGCCATAAAAAAAGGTTATAAAAAACAAAAAAAAATCCTTAACAAGTAAGAACCAAAGTTTGCAGTTTTTGCACCCTCCGGTCCTCACCAATCTATGGAATCAACACGTAGCAGAATAGAAGTTATAGATAGGATTGATAATGAACCAATCATAATAAACGTGTACGGGACCAGATATGAATTTTCAAACACCATAAGTAATATGGATAGATGATCTTATAAGACATGCAGGTGTGATGTGGTAAACAATGGCTCACAGGAGAGAAAGATGGAATCGTGTAGGGGAGGTCAATATCCTATGATGGAAGCCTTAAAGAAAATGACAAAATTGAACAAATTAATCAATAATCACAATATACATAAGGCATCTATCGTCTCATCAACTAGTAATTAAGAGTTATCCATCTAATAGTAGCTACTAAACTTTGGGCGCGTTTACCATGGTAAACGACTCGCAGTTGTCCATAAATAAACCTTACTGAATTACATCATTAAATATCGTTATGTAAAGTTGGATAGTCAATGAATTAGTACGACAATGTTAATCATTTAAGACAATATAAATCAAATTGTAAGAATAAGAAATTTAATTTAAAAAAAAAACTATGAGCATTATTAGAACCACACTAGTAAATACAGCAGTTGATTAGATTCGCATTGGTAAGCTGAGCTTACACCGAAACAGTTCCGAGTATAGTTATATCAGTACCATGCAGAAAACTGAAACACACGATATGATATAACGCTGGAAAAACTCTAAAACACGCCATTTAGTACACGCTGAAAAATACTAATAACACGCTGGAAAATATCAGTAACCTAAACTTATCTTTTAGTGATGGGCATAAACGAATTATTTTGATAACCGAATTATATGTATTTAAATAATATTAATAACCGAATATATCGTTACTGGTCTTCGCCGATATCACCTATGGCCTTCTGCACGTGGACTACTGCTATGCACCTTGGGACCCATAAACTATCAGTGGCATTTGAGGTAATGCCCATACCTCTATGGCTACAGTCGGTACCAATGAAACACAACCAACTGTATTCACTGGTAGCTACTTGGTTAGCTACTTAAACTCTCTCCAAGCAAAGCTCGCTGAAGACAAAATAGCTTGCTCCATATACCCAACTCCAAGCAAAAATAGCTCCAGCCAAAATAGCTCCCATAAACTGGCTCCCCAAAAACGGGCTACCGATAAAAAAACTGGCTCCCGATAAAAACTGGCTCCCGGAAAAAAACCTGAAAGAGAACAGGTGCTAAGTATGTATTCTCTAAATTTACTAAGCTTATGTACGACTTTACAAGTTCTTATAAGCAAAATTTAAAAAAGAAAAGAAATTTATCAAAGATTATATACAACTTTATACAACATTATACCCTATTATACAATACGGGTGCCCATAAAGACAAAGAATCAGCTATGAGTGCTCGACTGTGATATCATACCGAAGACGGTATCAGAAACTATTATTCAATGCGCTTGATTTCCCCAGAATATTACTTCTTGTAAAAATTATGAGTATAAATAAATCATGCTATGCCTGTTCTAGGTCCAAGTTATCTTTTGTTTGACGATATTGCAAACTATAAAACAGTAACTTATACGTGCAAGAATAAATGAATTTTCGAAAGTAACACTCTCTATATAGCAGTATTGTGCAGTATTTCAATTCCCTCTGAGACCCGTTAGAAAACTATAAAACAGTAACTTACACCCTGATAGAATAAATTCCCCTGTACAGAAAATAAATGAGTATGTACAAAATATAAGATATGTATATTTATTTGCCTAACTACGCAGGGTTTTTCGATGGTAATGACGAATTGGGAGCAATGCTCTTCTCTACAGGCATTCCTCGAGGAGGGAAACGGCGTAGTTTGTTCCAGAATCCACTGTACGTAGCAAGTCACCAACCAAAAATCTTGACTTCAGGCAAAAACCAACCAGTCAAGCCATTTACTACAGCAACCTAGTACCTATGTCACTTTTTACCCGAAATAAGTATGATCCCCCTTAGGGTGAATTAAAAATTCTTAAACTTTTTATCAGGCAACACAATACCTCCTTTGGGGGTTTACCGAAGAAAGACAACGAAATCTGGCCAAAATCAACTACCTAGCTCGTGAAATTCAATGTTAAAAAGCTAGAAAAAATCGACCCACAGGCCCGCTTTACACTGTCCTGCAGCCCACGCAAAATGCTACCAGCCGGTTGTCGCCAAATCTACCAACATCTGCAATATGCAATGAAACGTACCTAAGGCTGTATGATATTATGCATTGGTGGTCGGACAAAGATATTCAACGATAAATCCATCATTGACAATGCCCAAACAACCAAAAACCAATTGGGTCCGGCCGGCGCCATTTAAAACTCCTAACACCAAATCTGTTCAACGCATTTGCAATCAATAGGACCTAAACGTACCTTAAGCTAGTGCCGGTTTCCTGGCTGAAACATCTGCCATTCAATTCGAGCGACGTTGCCAAGTTAGGGAATACACGCAATCACAAAAGATCTTGTCGGCGTATATTATAAGCGAAAGCGAAAAAATAGTCGAATGACGAATGACGTATGTCGAAACTGACTGTAGCATATCAATAAATTATGTATTTTCTTGTTGGCTTAAACCGTAACCACGTCAAAATCACACGACGACCGATAGCGAATATAACATCTGGCAACGTTCCAAGAATATCCCTTCCATTTATTACATTTGTCCATAGGCAACCAACAATTCTTATTTGACATTGATCGAATTTAAATTTTCTCTATTAAATATTGTAATAAACCCAGGAATAATAACCGAGAAATTCCGAAACCAATGTTTCTGACATTCCTGAGACCGTTTTTAATGTATATTATTACCGAAAAAGGAAATTATTCGCAAAGTAAGTGATTTAATTGAACGTTTTTGAAGTGCATTGCTATAATACGGCATAAAACTTGAATGTTTGACATGTAACAACAGGGGCAGAGACAGTTTTGACGATTATGCCTCTTATCGTGTTTTTTTGAAAGCTGACATTAACATAACATTACAGAGATTCAAATTATGATTTATCTGTGATGGTATCAAGCTGCTACACGTAACATAAATTTAAAATATGTTTATTTTTAATTATTGTTAGGTGCTAAATATTATAAAATTTAAAGAAAAAATTATGTTTTTTTGACATATTACGTGGAAACAGTTGGAAATAAGTAGTATTAATATCAAAATTAAGTAGGACAAACTGAGGTAAAGTAATTAAGCATAAAATTGGAAAGAAATCTCCTGTAATTCATGCAGAAATCAATGGTACTGGTTGTTTAAAAATATAAGCGCTAGCATAAAGGCTTAAAACGCGCCCCTTAGTTCTAATGCTGAGCCCATTTTTAAATTCAAAAATATCCAATTTAATTTAATTTAGGTCTTCCTTCCGTTATATTGAACCTAAAGCACTGCAGAAAAGTAATTTATAAGATGTACGTCAATGTTCATGTAACCAGCTTTTAGCTGCTAAATTGACTGTAAGCCTATGTTAGGGTCTAATGTAAAACACGTGTATGTTGATGCCGAAATTTGCTTGCAGGTCACCGACAATCGGGTTTGCCGTTCTGCCTGTGTTATCCCGACAGTTTTGACGGGCGAATTGATGCAAACTGGTGCAATCAACTGATGTTTAATGGCATAAATTGCACAACCGTAGGACAGTGACGTAATCAATTTCTTTTCCAAGGATCTAGCTTTAAATGTCGTCGAATTAGGCAATTAAATACCCTATAAGTTATTTGCTAAAAATATATGCAAAAACTAACAATAGAAAATGCATTAGGGATTGAAAATGCCTTACAAAGCGCTTAAATTAGTAAATGTAGAAAGAGAACTATAAAATAACTTATTATTTATTTGCGACATACTAGGAATGGCTATTGAATCTATATTAGACCGGAAATGGCTTTCGTATTTAATAAGCACAAACAATAAATTTTTTTGTCTTGAAAGTGAACAAGAAGCTATCGATCTTTTGGATTATGAGGAAATTGAAGCAATGTCGAAAAGGATGAACGTTCTATAAAAATTTGAAGAAGTCGTTCCATATTATCAACCTCGTGGCATAAGAATGATTACAGAAATTATCCATATGTTTCAAAGCACTGTTAAGCAAATGTTGCTCCACAGTTTGAACCTGACGCGTTTGTGCCAAAGTTGTTGTTCTTCTGCCATTGACCGAAAATAAAATAGTATGCGATTTTGAATAGAGATTTCGAGGCTAGTGAACCCAGTCTGAACTTCTTGTTATGCCAATCTTATACACAGAAATACACTCAATGCACTAATGACATAGCTTTGGCAGAGATGGTTTTTATGAAACAACGACTAACATCAGTACAAAATTTTGAGAGAAGCCTGATTTGAGGAAAAAAATTTCATTATTTATCAGAATAATGCACCAGTGTCTTCAGCATTCTAGGTAAGGAAGTTTTTTTACCAAAAAATGCATCGCAGCTCTTGAGCTTCAAAGCCGCGATTTTTGAACACCCTCCATGTGACCAATGTTTTTGATTATTTTTGGAGACAAAAATGTACTCTAAGAAGCCGTTTTGACTCAGTTATACAAGTTAATGTCAAATCAACAAAAGACGATCAACAGCACTGCTTTCACTTGTGAAAGGCCAGAATGTAGAGGTCCCGAAAGGGAAGAGAACACGTTATTTTCATAATTTAATAGCTACCCCTCGTGTAATAGCTTTTCCATACCTGTTATCTTTAACTTTATTGATTTCTGATTTCGAAACAGTAAAGAGGAGGACTGGAGAGCTTTGGTTCACTAAGGGACTTAGAGTCTCTGCCCATAATTTGCGTTCCTTGCACATGCTCCGGAAACATTTTCTAAATAGTACCCTTTTCATGTCACATTTTACTAAATATCGCCAGTTATATCGAAAATTGATTAGAGTTGCCAAACAAAGGTACTATTCTGATGGAATGGCCAGCTCTGACAATAAACAAAAGGAGAGTTGGAGGATTGTGGGAGAGTTGACTGGTAGGAGTGGTACATCTACTAGCTCGGATCTTACTTCTGAACAGTTAAAGTTATTCTACAGTTCGGTGGCAGATAAATCTATCTTCCAATATCAGTCCTGCGGTTGACGCTCTCAGTCTTCTTGGGGACTTGTCTACTCCCAGTTCATTTTACTTTTATCCAACCGATATTGAAGAAATTAGAAATGTCTTTATGAAAATTAAAAATTTGAACCCTTCTTGCTGGGATGACTTGTCCTTGAAAATATTTACGAGGTTTCCAGAGCAGGCGCTACAATCGTTTGCGGAAGCAATAACATTTCTTTCCTTATGGATACTTTTCCCTCTTCTCTGGAGCTGGCCAGAGTTGTGCCATTCTTTAAGGGAGGGGGCAGCGAATCAGCCTCAAACTTTAGGCCAATATCATTGCTTCCAACCTTGTCGAAAATTGTTGAAGATATTGTGTAGGGTCAGCATCAAAAAACAGGGCATTTTGAGTGAGGCTCAGTTTGGATTTCAGGATTCTAAAGACACAAATGATGCTATGTTCTCTATATTGAGGAGTGTATATGTTGGGTTGAATGATGATGAGGTTGCGGCAGCGGTATTCTGTGATCTCGCCAAAGCTTTTGATTGCGTGAATCACAGAGTACTGCTCAACAAACTTGCGGCGTATGGTTTTAGAGGCACATCACTGGACTGGATATCATCTTATTTATAGGATCGCCATCAGTCGGTGCGCTTTAATGGTCAGGAATCCAACTACCAAGTCATTACATCAGGTGTTCCTCAAGGGCATTATAAGATCCTTTACACAAGTAGTGCACTATATAAAAATCGGCCTCTCTTATTGGTCGATCCGCATGGCCCTCGGCTCGCTTCGCTCGCTACGGGGGCTCAAAAAAAGGAAACTAACCAGGTGCTAACCCAAACTAACCCAAGACATACCCAAAATTAAGAAAAAAACTGTTTAGAAACATAATCTTAAAAAAATAATAATAAAAAAAAGCAACGGGGATTGAACCTGATCCTGATCCAGGTGAGACCCAGCTGTCTAAACCTCTACACCACGAGAGTTCTTGACAGAAATTGATTGCATCACGAAGACATATTGTAATACGAGATGGATCGACCAATAGGAGAGGTCGATTTTTACATAGTGCACTATTTTTGTAAAGGAACTTAAAATGCTCCTCAAGGCTCGGTACTGGGCCCTTTCTTATTTTTATTGTACATTAACGATCTCTCGAAGATAGACATATCGGGTGAGTTCACGATCATTGCAGATGATACGACGATTTTATGGCATGACAGGGATGCTGAAAATTTGGAAAGCAAAATGAATATTGATATTTTGAGCATCAGAGAATGGTTCAGTGCAATTTTTTTAACCCTTAATATCTCAAAAACAAATATTGTTTCTTTTAAATATCATATAGGTAATATTTCCATAGATACAGAGGTCATCCAAAGTTTGCAAGTTAATGAATTCTTAGGCCTACATATTGATGAAGGGTTGAAATTTGAACACCATATTTTTCAGTTAAAGAAAAAAATTTCAAATGGGTGTTTTGCATTGAGAATGGTGTCTCGTGAGCTGGACATGTCTATATCGAGAAACGTGTATTTTGCGCTAGTTGAATCCCATTTACGGTATGGAGTCTATTTTTGGAGATCATGTTCGGATCACCTGTTTAACTCTGTTTTTATTCTACAGAAGCGTGCTAGTAGGTTTCTGTGTAAATTGAAAGTCCGAGAGTCCTGCAGACCTTATTTTTTATCACTTAGGATGTTACCACTGGCATGGATATTTATATTGGAATCGGTCTGCCTTACACATGTCAAGTTCCACAATGAAATTGTGGATGCTGGGGCGTACGCAACTAGGTCTTCACACATTACCGCCCTACCCATCCCCTCATCAACGCTAATTAAAAAATCAATTATTTACAATAATAAACTTTTTAATCACCTGCCTTTGAATGTCCGTAAGATAGGCAATGGGAAGCAATTTAGAGGGGCGGTAAGGGAAATACTGGTTGGGAAGGCCTACTATTCAGTTGCTGAATTTTTCAGTGACACTATTGTTTAATGTCTATAAGTACAACTCAATATATTTGTTTATATTTTATTCACTGACATATTACTTTATACTCTACCATGTGTAAGTAACCAAGTTTTTTAAGTTTTTAATTTAGTTTAGTTTATCGTAGTTTGTTTTATGAGAGTACTTTAGCAGCACTCTGGTTTCGCTTCATTTTATTTTGTTTTAAATTTGTTTGATTCTTTTAATTAAAAACATGTATATCTACTGCTCCTATTTTTAAGTATGCTTTGATAATGAGATGTATATTATTCTTATATCAATAAAGCTATATTTGATTGATTGATTGATTGAATTGCCTCTGAAGCAACTTACAGAAGTTTACCTATTATATTGCTTCGATCAACATTAGATCAAAATGTATCAATACATTTAAGATTAAGGAAGTAAACCGAAGAGCACAGAATCTACCATATCTTTTTTAAATCATTTTCTTAACCTCGCATATCAGAGACCATAGATATTTTGGCACAAGATCGTTTTTAGCTCTAATACTTAGTCAGTATAAAAAATAATAGCATCAACAGAAGAATTATGCAATGTTAAACTTAGAACCTCTAAATGGACACCCGCTCTAAAAAATCGGTATCCATCGGAATATGAGATCGCCACTGTTGCCGATCCGCCCGCGAGCCCGTGTTCAAGCTAGCTCGGCAAACGTGCAACCAAAGAAAATCATAATATAATTTTCTTTCATTTAATATTTCTACTTTATAGAAATCGTTACCCGGCACTGGCTTTGCATTTATAATTATAAAACCGTTGTTTGAGTAAATTACTGTTTGGATTTAGAATACCCTTTAATTTTGTGGATATACCTATTAATAAAACGTCAGGTAATGGCTGCTAGTATTTTGACCAGGCAGCTCAGTAAATGAAATTGTAAGCATCGATTATTTCGATTTTCTTATAAATATGAGTAAATTTGCAAAGAGTAGGTAATTAATTGTGGTAAGTATTTACTTCATAGTCTTCTGTAATAGTGTATAATGTTTTTGGAAATCTCGCATATTTATCGAGAAAATAAAATGATAGCTTCCACTTATTTTCTTTGGTATACTTAACTAAATTATTGCAAACCATGGCGTAGCTATAAATAGTCAAAATCACTAATGCGTATTCAACCATTTTGTACGGAGTAAAAATATTTTTAAACGCCGATATAAAGCCTAAACTAAGCAGTTGTCTAAATATTTCTAATCACTCAAAGTAACAAAATCGTATTTTCTAAATAAACAGAATATCAAAAAAGCCCTTTCAAAAAACATTTTATATCCGAGGTAATGCACACTGATAATTTTTAAATCTAACAGGCGAGGCGCCCCCGTAGTAAGCGTAAACTGAAACCAGTAATCCAGTTTTCGTTACCATGGCTTTACATATAAAATAGTAAATTTTGTTAATGGCGAAAACCCCGTGAAAATTGCAAAATTTATTTATCAAGATTGTGTTCAATATTTAATCACTAAATCAGTAAAGCCTTGCAACATTCCGCTTTGGCCAGTGTCCAAATATTTTTAAATTTCATTTTATACGCTGCATTTAGCAAAAAATGCTGTGTTTTGCCGTAAGAATTATTGAAAAGAGGTCAATACTCATCGGTTAATTAATTCTAAATTTATTGATTCGATTTGCTGTCAATAAGCTTTTGCCACATTTATCAATGTAAACTGATTTTATTCTAAATATAGGTTAACGATATATTTATATTAGCTTTTATAACACTTTGTGACTATATTTATTTTAGTTGATAAGCAAAGCACAGATCGCTTAGGTTTGCTTAATTTATATTACATTACCGTAGAACGGTCAGCAAACCGGTTTATATTTTTAAGAATTCTGCTAATAAAACTTTTTTTATGGCAGTGGCACACACACACTAAAGGGAGACCCTATGGCGCTCGACGAGCGGTGTGTGTGCGAAGATGTTAATTGACACGGCTCTTGAATATTTGTAAGTTGTAATTAGTGGGAAACAGATGTCTTGGGAGTCAGTTCCACAGTGATGCAGTGCGCCAGACAAAGGAGTTCTTGTAAAGCGATGTTCTAGGTGTTTCCAGTTGTACGACGAACTGGTGCGCTCTTGCCGTCTGTCGTGACTGTCTGACAGGAGCTGCCAGGAGCGGGATGAGGCGGACCAAATGCTGGGAACTACTATCTAGATTCCGGGTCAACTCCGGGTCGCCGACGAGACGCACAGCTCTCTTCTGAATGGAATCCAGCAGCTTTAGGGTGTGCTTTGGTGCGGCCCCCCAGATATGTGAGCAATATTCTAAGCACGGTCTTATTTGCGCTTTGTAGATCAAGAGCAACTGCTGCGGTGTATAGAGTTTTTTGTTGCGAAATAGCGCACCAAGCTTCTGGGAGGCTGATCTTGCGATGTTAGCAACGTGGTCATGCCAGGACATATTGCTGTTGACCGAGATACCCAGCAATCCGATTGACGAGGATGAAGGAATGGTCGACCCTGCCATAATGATGTCAGGGCCCGCTGTATTGGCCCTCTTAGTAAACGTGGCTGCTTGGGTCTTTGCTGCATTGAACTGAACCAAATTTCGGTCGCCCCAAGTTTGAACTTTCTCCAAGGCTTGATTAATTGCTGTAATCTGCTCCTGTCTGCGGTGATAAGTCTCAGTCGCTGGTAAGGGTTTTTCTGATCTAAAGTGGGAGACAAGGGTACTGTCATCTGCAAAAATGTAAACAGGATTATTTGTTTTGATCAGCAGGTCATTAATATAGATGAAGAACAGAGTTGGTGAAAGTATTGCGTCTTGAGGCACGCCCGCGTTGATGGTGAATGTGTCCGAGATGTGTCCATCGACTACAACGTGCAGAGATCGGCTCTTAAGGAAACTGGCAAGCCAGCTGCAGATAGAGGCTGGCAGTCCGAAAGATGGTTGGATGGATGGATGTTGAGCAGTCCGTCATGCCAAACTCTGTCGAATGCCTTTGAAATATCCAACGCAATCGCTCGAGACTCTCCGTAGTTCTCAATTGACCTACTCCATATATGAGTGACATAGGCCAATATATTGTTGCTCATTGATTATACGTTCCATGACTTTGGAGATTGAAGCAAGGCACTTGGGCGATAGTTTAAGGGCGTGGTTTTCTTGCCTTTTTTGAAACAGGTACAACAAGATGGTTGCCGCCAAATTTAATAACATCTTAAATACGCAATAAAACCTACCTAAAGCTGTATGATTACAGTATGATCTTATGTATTGCTGGCAGGATACAAAAAATCGACGATAAAACCATTACTCACAATGACTAATCAAACAGAAACTTCCTCATTCCGGCCCGTGGCCATTTTAAATTCCCGACATCAAAAACGTTAAACGCATGAATACGCGGTATGATAATTCAGGCCTGAACGTACCTTTAACCAAGAGCCTGCGTCTCTGTTGGAACCAGCTACGAAACAACCGGGCGGTGCTGCCAAATTTAAGGGACACAACGCAACCACTAAATCATCTTGCCTGCTTACATCAAGCGAAAAATCAGACAGTCGCAAACACATCAAAATCGCAGGCAAGAGAAACATGTACACCTGGAAACATTCCAAGAGTACCCCTCGCCGCCTCTCAATAAGCAACCAACAATTATTGTCAAAGTCAGTTGTCTCATTTCATCCGAAAGCTATCATATTAGAGGTAAACATTGACTGAATTTTTGACTTTTCCTATTAAATATTAAAACAAATCCAGGAAGATAACTGAGAAACTCCGAAAGCAATATTTCTGACATCTATGAGACTGTTTTAATGTATATTATCATCGAGAAGTGATTTTTCGGGAAGGTAAGAGAATTATTGAATATTTTGAAATGCACTACTATAAATGCCTGTAACTTTGAAGGTTTTCTCGATAGCGATGGCCAGAATACAGTACAATTTATTGATTCATTATGTGCTAAGCTAGTGAAAAGGTCCATAAAGCCCCATCGATCCTATCAAACAGCCCGAGAAAATCAAGTTACGTATACGACTATAGAACTCTCAATTTTCCCTGGAACAGTTCTATAAAGGGATAGAGTCATACGACAAACATACAGTTATCTAAAGGAATAAGCAGTATTATATTTAGCTTGAGGGACTAACATAACAGATGTAGGATTAAAGGTGAAATAACTGACTTTATTTGACCCATATGTCTTACATGCTTTCATACTAATTTAACATGTAACAAATCGAAGAAGTATTCATATTTAAAGGAAGACAGTGCATGACTTAATATATTGATCCACTATAAAAATCTGATATACTATCACAATGTAAGCTTATAGCGGAGTCGAAAGCTTTTAAATAATTACAAAATGTATCACCTTGTACATTTTTAGGTCTATCAAGCTTCTTTGTTAGCGGATAATATTATGTAATAATAACTTTTTCTAAGTATGGCTTAAATATCAGAATGCACTTTTAGGAACCATCATATATAAAAGGGAGGCTTTCTAATTTTTATCCTAGGGCGCCGACTAGATTAAAGTACAGCAATGTTTGCTGTAAAATCTAGAAGGTTTTACTTAAAGCCAAATAAATTACGCATTCCTGTGTTAGTATTCTACCATTTCTTCTCACGTCAACGCCCATTTTAGTGGAAGTAACCGAAAACCAGAAAAAGTGTGAAAAAGGGCCATTAGAAGCTAATTTAGGAAAGTATGTTCCATTATATTCTAAGTCAACTTGTTTGTATACTATAGTGCCTCAAACATTTGAAAATGTTAATTTTAATCATTTGCCTTATAAAAATTGCGTTTACATTTTTCGCAGAGGTAAAATATACAGTTAAAAAGACGATGTTCCATTTAAAATGGGCTGACCTGAGGTCATATATTCTACAGGGATCACTTTGTATACAAAAATTTGACGTTTCAAAATGCACTATGGAAATAAAAAAGGCGTGCAACAGCATCTGATTTATCTAATTTTATATAGATTATATTCGCACTGTTTAGGTACCTACCTTTATACCAGAAATCAGATACTTCCTGACCGTATGAACATGTATATATGACAGTTGAATAAGTCAGATTTCCATAAGAAGGTTAGTTAAATATTTGTTTAACCATCGCCCCGTGTTGCGTTGAGAAACCATAGGCATCAAATTGCATATAAAATTATTATTGATCACACCCGGTATTATGGTCGATAAAGGGTTATGAAATGTGACAGACAATAACGTTAGATATCTCCCGGAAGTACCGTCCAGGTCAGGTTAAGTCGCTAATCGGGTAGTTCATTATATAACGCGTCCGGTTGATAAACACGGCAGCGCCAGACGGGGCGTTTTACCCCGTTTCACCCCTTGTCAACCGATATTAGATACCCCCATTAATATAAATTAGCCAACCGGTGGAAGGCCGATTTTAACTTTAGACGTTGCTGCCTCGCTGTCCATTCATCTCATCATTTTTGTACCTTTCGCTTTTTTGTTTTTCCTATGGGCTAATCTAATTTTAGTTTCACGCCGGATGCTTACGGCGAAACAATGTAAACGCCTCAATTGTTCATGATAATATGCACAGCTTTGAGATAAAACCATAGACGTACGGAGGCAGTGTCGGGGAATTTACAATTTTAGCACTGTCGGAACTACATTTTCAAATTTTTGCTGTTGCTTTTGATTTGATTCACTAGCACAACCCCTAAAGCCACACTTTATGAGAATTCGTATTTGTTTCAGCCATATTATTAAAGCAAGAGGAGACCTGTATTTATTAGAATTGATTTGATGGTATTGGTCTGAGAGGGGCAAAACACCGCTGTTTATTACATCGTTAAGTAACAAATCCACTTATGAATAAACAGCTTGGATAACCAGGTCCATAGCGAATGATTTCAAAAGAGCGATTGGATGGTAACCGGTACCCAACCAATTAATTAACGCACATGCGATACGAGTTGTGGTTAACTCATTCCACCTAGGTAAGGAGATCTGCTACAACACCACCTGAAAATACTGCTGCCCCGGCTCTTCAGAGAGGAATTACACTCTACAAACTAGCTGATCCGAACAGTCCCACGGAACCAAATAATATACAACAATTATACCAGATGGTAGAAAGTTGAGCACTCTTTTTGATATGTGACCACATTATGCGCAGGTAAGGATATGTTAGAGCTACAGGGCTTACATCCACCATCCACCCATCATGTTCGACATAGATATTTAATAACAATGCTTCCTCTCTTGGTTGTTAAGTAACAAATCCACTTCTGAATAAACAGCTTGGATAACCAGGTCCATAGTGAATGACTTCAAAAGAGCGATTTGCTGGTAACCGGTACCCAACCAATTAATTACCGCACATGCGATACGAGTTGTGGTTAACCCATTCCAACCAGCAAAGGAGATCTGCTGCAAAACAACCTGAAAATATTGCTGCCCCTGCTGGTCAGAGTGGAATTACACTCTACAACCTGGCTGGTCCGAGCAGTCTCACTAAACCAAATAATATGCAATAATTTTACCAGCTGGTAAAAAGTTGATCATCCTTCTTGATATGTGACCACACTATGCGTTGGGGGAGCAAGGAAAGTGCCTCCACGTGTGCATATCACAATCAATTCGAAAGAGAAATGCCGGCGCTTCCTGGAAACATTGCCCACCTGGACAATGGTCAAACCTTCCGCCACCGGAAACCAATGGAATCAAGCTCCAGGGCCAAAACGAATAATAGGTTTTTCTCAGAGCCAACTCTGACTATCGTTAGCCTAAACATTGAGAATATTACAAGGAACAAAGAAGAAATAATATCGCAAACAGAAAAATGGGACGTGCTCTGCCTGCAGGAAATGCACAGAGGTGAAACGGCAAACAGACCCAACACCAGTGGAATGCGCTTAGCCATCGAAGCACCGTACTGCAAGTATGGCAGCGCAATTTTTACCAAACCCGAAATGTTACTTTCATAAGTAAACGACCAACGACACCGAAGTGCTAACTATTGAGAGCGGAAAATTCACAACAACTTCTGTACAGAACCCCCGGGTCAAAAGCTAAATCTTACAATGCCAGATAACTTCAATAATCAGGAAACACAATTCACCGTGGGCGACCTCAACTGCCACAGCACTAGCTGGGCTACAGCGAAACGGATACCAATGGTCGAGTTCGGGAACAATGGGCTGAGCCAGTAAACCTCTCGCTCCTTCACGTCCCTAAGCTCCCCTGCTCCTTTTACAGCAAAATATGGAACTAACCCAACCTAACCCCGATAATTGCTATGTCAGCCGCAATATCCAGGACAGCTGCTGTAAGAACGTATACAATGGCATTTCACCTTTTAAAAGGCCAGCTGGTCGGAGTACTCCCGGGAACTGAACGCAGAGATCGCTTACCTAGCTCCAACCCGGAGAAATCCCCAACCTTTGTGGAAATTCTGCGAAAAGTCTCAATACGAAACATCCCTAGAGGTTGTCGACAGTGCTATATACCAGGACTCTCAAATGCTTAAAACGACATCCTGGCGAAGTACAAAGATGTTTTTACTAAAGATCAATTCAGCGATTAAACAATCACCTGCGGCACACCGCTGATGTCAGCTCTAAGCGAAGCCCGCGAAAAGAACTGGATCGAGACCTTGGAGAAATTTAACATGTCCCATAGCAGTAAGATAGCCTGGAATCTAATCAAGAAACTGGATGGCGACCCAAAACAAAGCAAAGCGCCTGCCAACGTTACACCGGACCAAGTTGCTAATCGACTCCTTCTAAATGGCAAGAACAACACCAATTGCCAAAAAGCCAAAATCAAGCGATCTATCCCAACAAAGAGCGCAAACCTCTGAAATCCTTTCACGATTAGAAAACTGAATAGAGGTGTGAACTACATGAAGAATAGCAAAGCTGCATGGGTCGACGATATATGTGTGAAACAATTCAAACATTCTGGAATCGTAGCCAAGGACTTTGTCTTTTAACTGCTGCAGAAAATTATTTCAAATCCTAAAACCCTGGAGAAAATCAAAAGTAGTAGATCTCCTCAAACCTGGTAAGGGCCCAGAGTCCCCCAAAAGCTACCGTCCAATATCCCTTCTCTTCCACTTCTACAAGCTATGCGAAAGACTAATCCTGCAAGGAATCGAAAATGACGTTGATTTTAGGTTGACACCACATCGAGCCGGCGAGATATCTTGTACTAGGCAAATCCTAGCGCTAACCGGGCATATTGAATAGGGGTTTGAGAGTAAGCTTATCACGAGGCTAGCCCTTGACGGCCTGAGCTTAGCGTATGACACAGTAACTCACCAAAAATTACTGTATAGAGTCTACGATACCTTCCACCTCGTCAAAATAGTCGAATCACTGCTCCAAAATAGACGTTCCTACGTATCGATGAAAGGCATAACGAGTCACTGGTGGAATCAAAAAACGGACTCGCCCAGGGAAGCGTCCTCGCGTCAATTCTCTTTGGCCTGTAAAGTTACGACCAACCAAGACCCAAATTTACCCAAACCTTCGTATACGCGAACGACCTGGTGATAACAGCGAAAGAAAAGAAGTTCAAGGAGGTCGAGGAGAAGCTGGGAAACGCCTTGACCACAATGTCGATCTATTACCAAAGCAATTCCTTAAAATCCAACCCCAGTAATACCCCCAGTATGTGCTTTCCATCTCAAAACACGCAAAAAAGTAGATGCAAGAAATGGCTTGATAAGAAGGCTTACCAACAGCAAATGGGAGCCAAACCAACCGTGGTTAGAACTCTGCCCAGGCCTTCTGCTTCTCCGTTGCCAAATATGCCTGCCCAGTGTGGTTCAGAACTGCCCATGCAAAAAAGATCAACACCAGCCAAAACGAAATATGCAGGATAACCACAGGTTGCATGAAATCAACCCCATTGGATAACCTCTACAAAGCCGCTGGTTTTACAAATTCTGATTCACGAAGAGCGGCTCACGAACACACCGAGAAGCTCAAAAAGACCTTCGCTATTCACTATTCGGTCGTAAGTGCGGCCCAAGCAGACTGAAATCAGCAGCGCTTTAGGCGAGCCTTCCTCGAATTATCCACCAAGAGGGGATCCAACCAACGATGCACCCAGGGATTGGAAGACCTGGAGAACGCTGAACCGCATTAGAACTGGAGTTGCCCTAGTGAAATCCAACTTAATTAAATGGGGCCTGCTGAATGGAGATAACGGTAACTGTGGTGCTATCCAGGACATGGAACACCGCCTCCAGTGTCCTGCCTGTCCCCACAGATGTACTCTCGAAGAACGATGGCTCCACACATGAGAAGCATTGGACAGGGGCTCGATACTGGGCCGAGTAACTATAGATTTCCGGACACGAAAAAGTAAAATAACTATGCGTTGGTAAGGATATGTTAGAGCTGCAGGGTCTACATCCACCATCCACCCGATCATATTCGACATAAAATTTCATAACAATGATTCCTCTAGTGCAAATATTTCTGATTGTATATTTCATTTTAATTTGTAGGTATGTCATTGATGCAGTATCAATTATATTTCTAAATGATGGAACTTACTACAGTAATATTCTAAAAGTTTTGCAGTAAATTCTGAACTGGAGCTTAGTGAGAGCAGATTTAGGATGATTTAGATGATTCAAAATTGATGAAACCTAGGCACCCTAACGACAGGGTATTAACATGCAGTGTGTGTACTTGCAGTGCTGTCACTGACACTATCAGAAGTTTGGTTTGGCAACAAAAACTTAAGTGATGCTCTTTATAAGTAAAGTTTATCACGTTATGTCTGAAAATTGGAAAGCGCAAAACACAACCGTACTAAAGAAACTGCTTCTGCATACGATTTCCAGGCCCTGGTCGAGATGTTTGTAAGGAGCAGATTCAACTGTTCCCTTGAGTTCCCACCACTCTCGTGGTGTAAATCTACCTGGATGTAATAAAAAACAGATTCTTGAAAGCTTTATTTTAGTAATTTTTGAAGTGAAAACCTCCTTAGGCGCGTTTTGCCTTTTTTGTGGAGGTTGAATGAAACCGAGCCGTCACGCGTCACGCTCGGATATGTAACGTAACGCTGGCATGTTCCCGTATAGGTACAGGGCCGATATTTTCAGGGAATGTAGCCGGGGTGAAAATAAGATCCTGGACGAAAACGGGACCCCGTGCCCCCCTTCGTTTGGCCAGGGGAAAGAGGACAAGGAAAAATTTAATAATTAATTTCAGGAGAACGGGAAGAGGTACGGGATCGAAATTTTTATGGTAGGTGCGCCCCATGGGGCGCATCTTAGACCATACGGGGGAGACCGGGGCTCTAATTTAAGGAGGGATTTTGGGGAGAAAACCGATTTTCGCCCGTATCTCTGCAACGAAGGCTCGGATCGAAATTCTGACAAATGATGACCCCGCTTGTTGAAGTTTTCACTTCTGTCGTGCGGTCTTAAGCACTCACCAATTTTTTTTTACCTTTCTAGTTTCATATATGATACTTAATATTAATATTTTATATATACTCGCTTACCTAAAGGCTCAAAAGTTGCCTTAGATTGATATACACCTGCTGACCATTTTAGATGCTTTCCCACAAGAACTCAATCATCAGCCACCACGAGAAAAATTATCTTTGGTTTATATTTAGAACAATTCCTGATAAAGTAGTAGTATATTAACGTGTTTACGCATTTTTTTTAAATGGTACAGTTTAACAAAATTTAAGCCTAATAAGCCTAAGATATTACACCTTGTTAGCCAATTTCTAAAAGTTTCGGATTGAACGAAAGATACGTCTTAGTTACTTTTTTAAACTTGAAATGTCATGATCGCAGCACAAACTTTTTAACAGTCATAATGAATCCAAGTACTCAATTTGGAAAAGTATTTAAAACTTGGTAATTTTTAGAATGGGGAAAAGCGTTCGAGAAGGTCGATTCTAAATTGGTCGAATGATAAACTTTGAACCTGAAATTTGCTTGGCCCGCGGGCAGTTTCCAAGTTCTCAGTAATCTTTCCGTATATCTAAATTTTAAATATTGCCCAGAAGCGTTCAATTTGTGTTAAAAACGAGCTTTAGTATACTGAAAAGAGGTATATCTGACAAATGTTTCTCAAAGCGCGGATCATTTATAGGAGGGAAGCAAATAATTGGATATTTATTTAACGAGATGATACCTAGGGATATTAAACTCAAACTCAAAAGAATTTGAGGTCAATAAACTACTACCATCATCAATTAGCTGTATTAAAACGATGTTTAGTTGGCATAGAAATTTAAAAAAAATGAGAGAGTCTGCTAGTACTCGAGACACTGATGTGTAAACATATATCCTATATCGACATCATCGACAAGAAAATCTAATGCCACCTTAGGCCGCGTGACGCCTGAATATAGGCAACCACTTATTTGGAATTGGTTGCCTGTTTTCTGGCGTTAGAAAAAACATGTTTAACACTAACGATTACAGATAGCCTGCAAAACATGTTCCCGTCTCAGATACCGCCTGACGTGCGTTGTTTAATGTTTACATTTGTTACGTTTGCATTAGAATCTCTAATATTACACTTCACGCATAGTCATCCACTCGCTTCGCGCGATACAGGAGCGCATCGAATAAAACCTAACCAAAGGCGTGCTCAAAATCAAAAAAAAACCTACAAATATATCCTCAAGAAAATAAGAAAAACACCATCGCGAGTCGAACCCGCGCCGTCGAACCAGAGGCCTAACATCTTAACTACTGAACCACCAGAGCACTTGTAAGCAATGCATTGCATCGTAAAGACATAGGTATAATCTAATATGCCTTCCGACAAGTCGGGAATGTATTTTGCAAGCTGTCTTTATCAGCTGGCCGTTTTACAAGGAAGCGCTGAAGTAGACTGCGCATGGTTATGATCTCACATCCGGGTTTCACACTTCACGTCAATTTTTTCGAGATTTTCCCTCATACCGCCGCATATATAAAAAATTAGAGAATAATGGGGATTACACTGAAAAAACAATTTGATTGGTTCAAATGCGTACGCACTTGAATCAATTACGCCATGCATTTGGTATATGCCAAATGCATGGCTCAATTGATGCAAATTCAGGACACATTTGGGATAAACGCCTAAAATTCCTTGTTCCAAAAGGGTATGTATGTTCTTGTCATAAAAGCACAGCAATTTGTATGATTTTATGCCAAAGTTTCAACTCTGTCTTCAAAGTCCATTATGATTTTTTAATAAAGCACTGCGAATTTGCGACAAAAGCACTGCGAATTTGCAACAAAAGTATTATAAATTTGCTAAAAACACTGCGAGTTTGCTACAAAAGCACTTCGAATTTGCGACAAAAGTATTGCGAATTTGCTAAAAAGCACTGCGAATTTGCTGCAAAAGCCAAATTCGACGCACATCACTCAACTCTTTCAGGCCCCTGAAAATGGCTTGGACGGGCATTTTAGTCGAATACAAACTGAAAAGTCCCAGGGATTCTGTACTTAATAAAACAACTTTCCCAAAATTACTTAGTTCTGATGGAAAAAATTGAAATCAATGAAGTGAAAAACATAAAATATGGATTTCGAAAAGCTCGAATATACCGGTTAGACAAACAATCTGTTTTGAAGTTATTACCTAAAGAGAGGTGAAGTGTTAGAAATTATTTGAAAAAAATAAAATCTCCTACTGAACAATGTGGGCAAAATTAAAAGGATGATACATGTCGAGCCTGAGAAATCCTTGTATGCTGAAGACGTACAAAAACCTCAAGATGAAAAGAATACTCAAGCAAATACAAAGAAGAGTAAGGAGCCTGAAGAGGGTCATGTAACAGAAGTTGTCCAGCCGATTCCGACAGAAGCTGGACCATTCAAGTATAACCATCAAATGAATAATAAGACTAAAAAAATAGTAAAGAGGCTGAAAAACAGCATTAGAAGATAGCGATGACATATTAGCAGAATATGATTCCGTATTAGATACAATGAAGTATTAACCATCAATGGATTTGAAGATATGTTAATATCACCGCAAAGAGGCTCATACGCTGTGACCAGTGATGAAGAATAACCGTCAATTATATAAACTGTGGGCAAAATTAAATTGGATCAGTGATGAAAAATAACCGTAATTTATATACACTGTGGGCAAAATTAAATTGGAACCTTCTTTAATGCTTAATAACTTTTTTATTTTCAAAGTATTTTTTATCATTTTTGGATATGTTATGACCTAAGGCATTGGAATTAATAAAAACTTTGCAAAGGGGGTCTGCTTCAGTGGCGTACTGAAAAGTGGGTATTTTTCAAAACCAATGTAATTCAGGTCGTTGCAAAAATCGGCCAAATGAAATAAAGATGTAAAAATGGGCAAAAAAGATTTGAAATGGTTCGGAATATTGATCATTAAAAAACCAGATCAATACAAACATAATTAAAATTTATACTTTAATTTTGGGAAAACCATGTCTTGTGGGCCAAATTAAATTTGATTCCTTTTTAATTCTTAATTACTTTTTTCCAAGGTTTCAACCTTATTTAATGCTTAATAACTTTTTATTTTCAAAGGATATTTTATCAGTTTTGGATATGTTATGGTCTAAGGCATTGTGATTAAAAAGAACTTTGAAAAAAGGGTCTGCTTCAGTGGCGTACTGAAAAGGATGTATTTTTCAAAACCAATATTTTTCAAGTCGTTGCAAAAATCGGCAAAATGAACTAAAGATTTAAAAATAGGCAAACAAGATTTGAAATGCTTCGGAATATTGACCTTTAAAAAACCAGGTCAATATAAACAAAATTAAAATGTATACTTTAATTTTGAGAAAACCATGTCTTGTCGGCCAAATTGAATTGGTACCTTTTTTAATGCTTAATGACTTTACATTTTCAAAGGAATTTTTATCATATTTGAAAATGATATGGCCGAAGATATTAGAATCAAAAATAACTTTGTAAAGCGGATTTACTTCAGTGGCGTACAGAAATTTTGAATTTAATAAAAATTTTTATAATTAAAAAAAAATAATAATTTAAAATTTTAATGTACGCCACTGAAGTAGACCCGCTTTACAAAGTTCTTTTTGAATTTAGTATCTTAGACAATAACATATCTAAAAATGATAAAAAATCCTTTGAAAAAAAGGCATTAAGAATTAAAAACGAATCAAATTTAATTTGGCCCACAAGACATGGTTTTCCCAAAATTAAGTATACATTTTAATTTTATTTGTATTGACCTGGTTTTTTAATGGTCAATATTCCGAACCCTTTCTAATCTTTTTTGCTCATTTTTACATCTTTATTTCATTTGGCCGATTTTTGCAACTACCTGAAATACATTGGTTTTGAAAAATACCTACTTTTCTGTACCCCACTGACGTAGGCCCTCTTTGCAAAGTTCTTTTTAATCCCAATACCTTAGGCCATAACATATCCAAAAATGATTAAAAATCCTTTGAAAATAGAAAAGTTATTAAGCATTAAAGAAGGTTCCAATTTAATTTTGCCCACAGTGTACAGGGTGTCCCATTTTCGTAGGTTTTATGGGGTTTCACCCATATGGAGTAAAGATAGAAGGATGCGGTTTTCGGGACACCGTGCTACTTTGTTGTGAAACGAAAGATGGCACAAACAGAATTTTCATGGCCGCCTTCGTTCTTGAGATACAGGGCGTTTTTGAAAATGTTACATTTTCAAGCACCCCCCGTATCTCAGCTGCCTGATAACTTATCGAAAAGGTAAAAAGCGCCTCTTATATAACTTTTTACGTAGAATCCTGTGTCACCTTCAGAAAAAGTATACCATGTCAGGTCAAAAAGTTATCGGACCCAACTTTTTTTTTAACGGGACACCCTATATATTATTTTTTCATCTTCTTCCCCCGAGAGTTTTTCAAAAATATAACATAGTCCATATTTATTTTCATAAATAACGTGACAAAATTAATTTTTTATAATTTTTTTCGTATAGTATGCGGTCGTGGGTAGCCATGATAACGCAAATAACAAAATCATCATGCCATCATTACTACTGTCATTGTTGGCGTTACTGATAAGTATTTAATTTTTTTCCGTACTTAGGTAGTTGATATTTATTGTCCTTCGTTGTTTTTTAAGTTAATTTGGCCCATAACCAAAAATGTTAATACCTTGAGAAGTATCATATTATTATCTAATGAAAACGCAGATCAGGCAGCAGAGCTTTATTTGAACAGGTCAGTTAATCTTTACCTTCTTGTATTTTGAAATTATTTGTTCTCCATATTTTGTCATAGATATCCAGAAAGAAGACAACCCCGAAAAAGAATATTTCAAAAAATAAGATCCAATCTTTGCCGATATGGAACTTTTAGCAAACCTCGACCTCAAGTCTACAAGAAAGAGAACGAGGGATCTGAGGTCAACGTTTTAGCCCTTGTTCAAGCAACTCCTAAAACCTCGTGTAGAAAAAATGACAAAGAGGTGGGTGTACCCAAAACAAGAGTGCAAAGAATTAAAAAAAAAACACACACAAATTCAAACCTTACAAATACAAGGCTGTTCATCATCTGCACCCTGGTGATGCTGAGCGTAGATTGGAGTTCTGCCATTGGTTTATAAATATGATAGCAGAAGATATTAATTTCGAAAAAAGTATTATGTATTTCGTCAGACGAGGCACATTTTACAAGTTCGGGAATTTTCAATAGACATAACTCGCGGTTTTGGAGTCAGGAAAATAACCATGTTATTTTTCCTAGGGAACGCACCCAGGAAACACGAGTACATATAATAGACGTCTAATTTCGGTCGATGTGATCTATTTTACGTCTTGATCTAAAATTCGATGATTTTTAGATATGTATTTTTCGACACGTTATAGACTCTACGTATATTTTATGTACATTAGACATGAGTCTCATTATATCAAACATTTTTAAAAACTAAAATATTTCTAATGAATTATTTACTATAATAAAAATAAGTAAGAAATTCCATATTCTATGCAGAATTAAAAGTAAAATATTTTTCAGTTTAAAACATGTAAATTAAAGATATAATATAAACATTTATAAAATACGTAATGACAAAAACATATAATAGACGTTTAATTATAGTCGAGGAGATCTTATTCATATATTGGCTCTATTATTCGATGTTTTTTTTACATCTACTTTTCGACATGTTATAGACTATACCACAGAAAATATAGTTACACAACAGAAGCCTGATGGGAATGAAA